>BEWF01000130.1:0-129997 GCA_002583695.1 Pleurotus salmoneostramineus
TCCTTGGAAGTTTCCTGCTGGGCTGTATCGGCATACGATATACTTGGAGGCTTGCTTGAAGATGGTTCCTCCACGGCAGCTACCAACAGCACAAGCGACCTGCTTACTGCTCTTCCATACGACCTTGACGAATTAAATCAGTACCCTGACAGTGTCCACTGGAGTAGAAGGCATTGACGAACTTGGGTGAAATGACCTGTTCCCTTAGAAAAGCCAGGCTTGTTGTCTACGAGTGGAACAATAAGATCACCCTCAGCGGGGAATGCCTCAGTTTTAGCACTCACAATCGTATTTAGCTAGATCAGACGTTCTTAGCAAAGGCAAAGGAAACCGATCAACACTACTCACAAGCTTCGTCCATCCAAGCTTTGAGACCGTCCGAAAAGCCATAGGTTTGTCCAGTGCCAGCAGCCTATATTCAGCTCCAATATCAGAAACGACCCAAGCAAGCTTTCATTTGCAACTCACCAAGTTCTCCCCGTATTTGCCTTGACCATTGCTGAGAGGAGAACGAACTCATGTCAGCGAACTTAGGAGGTATGAAACGGAAAAGTCGCACCTATGCTCAAACTTGCACTGATTAGCCCACTGCTGAGTAGCTGGGTATAGAGCGTCGCTCCATGTAACTGCAGGTGCGCCATACTTGGCGCGGTAGGCATTGTGCTGCTTGACAACCTCGACCTTCCAGTCTGCAAAAATGGCCTCGTCAACGTGGCCTCCCTCCAAATCCGACGCGTCGAAACCATCGGCGTCAAGATGCATAGGCTCAAAGACGATCTGGCCACCTTCAGGCAAGGAGTATTCGTCGAAAACGAGAACAGAAGATGTGGAGTCGTCATTGAGTCTGCTGGGAAGTCCGTGGACCGCGACGGCGAGAGCGATGATACTGGAGAGGCTAGAGAAGAATCGCATCTTGAGGAGAACGAAGAGGTTTGGATTCAGCTGTATCACGTCGAGGGGTACCTTTATACCTGAACAACAAAAGGGCTTAGATTATAATCTGGGGTACGCGCTGAATTCGACCACAGTCACCAACAGAAATACCGCCGTCGCACACGCGTACCCTCTCCCAGATGTGGGCAAATGAAGTGACGATCCTTCGGCGCGAGAAAATCGACGATGGGCGAAGAGCTTCTTGGAGTTGGGAGGATCTTGGAAGTAAGGCTCCGACACCCGATGTCGCCGAGGACGCTCGGCAGGACACAGGCCCCAACGAGCATAGCACAAATAATGAACGTTTGAATCGCCAAGTTGGCCGCACCGGAGTCGTAAACACAGATGTTGATGTTGAATGGCATTATCGGCCTCCTGGGCGCAATATACATACATGGCCTGTGCAAACTAGAAACTCCAAACGGAAAGCTAGGTTGCACAAAAAGGTTAGCCAGAGAGAACGACCTTTCCCAGCCCTTTCCCAATCTCCTTCCCAATTCCTTCCAACCCGTCGACCAGAGCCTTTCCAACATTCTCACTAATATAAATGTTAATCAGTTTAGCAGAGATGGTGAGAGGGTAAAGCGGAGCGCACATAAACTGTCCAAGGACATTTCCGGGTGGACTGTATCGACATACGACGTATTTCGAGCTTTGTCCAAAGATTGTGCCAGCGGGGCATTCTGTAATTGCACATGCGACTTCCGTCGTGCTCTTCCATATGACCTATACACACATTGCATCATCGAACGCAAGGTATATGGTATATTCTTACCGCCGTAAAGTGACCAGTTTCGGTGCTAAAAGTTGGGTTATTGTCTGAGAGAATTTCAGCGCTAGGTCCCAAAGGATGGAATACAATTCATCTCACAATTATACAAGGCTGAATGGATGGTTTTCAGCGCCGTCACTAATACGTTGACTGGAAATGTAGGGGACACGTACAAACTTCGTCCATCCATGCGGTAAAGCCATCCAAGAAGTCGTAATTACTGCCGCTACCTGCGGCCTGATCGGAAGATTGCGTTCATATTGATAAGAAACAGAGGCCCGATGTATCACGTACCAAGTTCTCCCCATAAGCACCATTTGCCTTACTAAATAATAATTCTCGTTATCAGTAAGGCAGACGGGGGAGAGAGGGTGGAAACACACCTATGCTCAAAATTACATCCGTTCGCCCAATTTACAGTTTCAGGGTAGAGCTTGTCACTCCATGTGAGAGGCTTCGCGCCATATTTCTGCCTATAGGCATTATGGTTGGCGACGACAGTTTGTTGCCATGAGTCGCCTCCCGCTTCGACAACTGGGGCTGGAGCGGCTACAGGTTCCACGGGTGCTTTGACTGGGGCAGATTTGGCGGGGGGCAATGCCTTGACGGGCTTAGCAACTGAAGGGGGGATAGGCTTCGCGGGAACAGGTGTTTTCACGCGTGGTTTCGTTACCACTTTAGAGGGAGTATACGATTGCCCAGGAACAATATTGCTGAAGTCTGCCTCCGTAGGAACTATGTCGGTCATGTCCGGGGCGATGGAAGGGACAGAGGCCGCTGGGACTTTGTAGTAGTATTTCGTGACTTGGTAGGAGGGGATTTGGTAGTATGCTAGAGCAGGTGAGATCTGATTCCGTTGGATAAATTGGGCAAGACTCACCATTATTTATCTTCTTCATTTGAACGAATTTCCGATGGGCAGGGTAGGAAGGGGGGACTGACCCAGCGGGTCTTGCTAGAGCTACAATTGCGAGGATGAGGGCGTACAAATACATCGTGATGGGTCGTGATGAGATCCTTAAGCGAAGGTGGATTTCTTGTTAGTCTACTATGGCTTGTGATGAGTACTTATAGCGCGTCGGATCGGTTGACCTCACTGGATATTGTGGCCACCAGGACCTACGAACAGAATTCAGTTGATCAGCACATACAACGCAGAGAAGACACTCACCGTTATGAGTCGTAAGTGAGCGTTCAGGTTGGGAAATTGAAAACGGGAATTCCAGAAGGGCCCTTCCTATTCAAAGCCGTCGACATGGCCGTACATGACGTGTAAGTCATGGAGAATGTTACATTTCCAGACAAACTGAAAGGTAACTCGAAGCGGTTTCCATGTTCGCATGGCGACAGCACCTCCTTCCAAGCGATTTGACGCAAGGGAAGTGGAGCTTACTGCGTAGAAAGCATACCGACGGCCTTTCGTCAACTTTTTGGTTACCAGTGGAGAGACTAGTACTCGAGCAGTCGAGGTTTTACCCAAGTTCCTCAAGTCTGCGTCCAAAGGGTTCTACGGGGGCCAAGGCCATTCTTAAGCAGACCAGCTTTTGAGACATCATCCCAATACCATCCAGTCTCAAATATTGTTCACGTAGGTTCGATAGGTTCAGGTTTGGTTCAGGAAAGGGCGAGATTGTCACGCATGTCACGCCAATACGAGAAACATTTTGGGTGTCACGCTCGCGCTCATCGTCACTAACAACGACGAGCGGTTTTTCCTCCATGCATCCTGCCCAATCTCCCGAAGACAAAAGCTCTTTGCATCTGCTTGCATCACTCCTACGTCATACAGTACGAATCACTGTCAACGATGGACGCGTTTTTCTTGGAACTTTCGCGGGAACGGATAAGCCTTTAAATATCCTTCTCGTCAACGCAGAAGAATATCGAATTGGTATCAACGAAAATCCTGCAGGACGCTTTGTCGGCCAAATCATGATTCCTTGGAAAATCGTCACAAAGGTAGAGACACCGACGGAGGTGATTGATTACCTTCAGGAGGCCGACCCTTCTCGTCCAGACATTTACGTCTAAATCATCCCTCCGGTCAATGTAACGGAAGATCGCACTGGAACTTGCGAAGAAAATTTGCCGGAAGATATGCCAGTTCAAGCCTAGATGAAGATCGTCACAAAGAAAGCGCCATAGGAGATCGTCGATGACCTCCAAGAATGCCACACGAATTGTCTCAATCGGCCGCACACGCGCAACGAAGGTCATAGGAATTTTATTTTTTTGGGCTGCCAGCAGCTTGCGAAAATATTAGCTAGGAATATCCCTCAATCCACGCGACTCCGCTTCGACTTCGTCGACTGGGATGATCGAGGAACCGTCTTCCTCGCCGTACTTTTGCCCTTGTTGACACTCTTGACGGCTGTCTTGGTCGGCTGCGCGAGTTGGCTTGTTGTACCCCTCTGAGGAGCGTCGAGCGTTGGTTCTGGAGCTGTCGGCGATGGAGCAGGCACATTTGATGGTGGGTCGCCCGGAGCGTCGCTTGACTCGCCATCCTGGTTGAGCAAAACGGAACCGCTCTTGGCTATGGGTGCCACGCCGACATCATCATCCACACCGTCGCGTGCAGCGACTTCGCCGTTGCTAGTTTGCGCTTCGCGACTCTTCAGCATGTTTTCGAAGCGACCCGCTCGCCCTTGGCGACGTTTAGGTTCAGCGCGTCCGGACAGCGATGGGATCTTCGCCGCGTTTGGCTGAGCCTTCTTGCGGGCGTGTTTGTCGCCTTTGTTGCGTTGTAGCGCGGTATACTCGTTGAAGTCCATGTTGGGTTTTCTGGCGAACGCCGGGATGTCCTGCGTATCTCGCGCTAGGCGGGCGACGTATCGTTTCCCGAGAAGGCTTCTAGGCTCTTCCTTAACGGCGGGGTCGACCTTGTGGGTGGTATGGGCACCATGGGGCAAGGCGTGTGTCGCTGACATCCAAGCCAATGCAGAGATCGCAACCGAGACCACGATGGAGAGCTTCATGTCTGGTGGAAAGATGAGAGGGTGGAAATAGAATGAACGTTGGACCAGCCGATGAACTGCGAAGGAAGGTGGGGGTTGAAGAGAAAAACGCAGATGGCGGTTTCTTTGTCGCCTTCCACTTTTTATATCCGCGCCGCCACGCCCGTGGACACTTTGAAAGGCGGTCACGAGCCTAATTGCCACTTGCACCCGCCCAACTCAGATACTACCATTGACTTTTACTACAACTTTCTTATTATTTAGCATGTTCCTACCATTCCCATAGGATCAGGTATTGAACCTCCCAAAGCCCCAAGTTCCCTCAGAGTACCAGTAAATAGATCGTTGAAACCTTCTTGTAGTCCCATTCTCGCCAGTAGTATTTCCAAGTCGTCGGTTTCACTGATACCACTCAACCATTCTTCCAAGCTCGTTATCGCGCCAACGAGGAGACTTCGCAGCCGTGTCCTCTCCGTTTGACTGATAGGCGTTGATTTTATCCCCGCCGCACCAGCGTCAGAGGCGTCTACGACGAGGTCTACACCAACGCCTTGCTCAGGGTCCCACACTTGAGACTGAAGAACCGATACCCAAGCCTGATCGAGGTCATCTAACCAGTCCAAGACCTCCTGCAATATCGCCAGACTAGGAGGATAGCCAGGGATGCTTGTCAGGACCTCATTCGTCAGCCGCAAGAGTAGGGCCGTTCGCAGACTCGTTGACGGGTCGATGGGTGGTATTTGGAGTAGCACAACGAGGATTTTTTGCGCTGCATCCAAGTAAGAAGTAAGTGTCGGTAGATGTGTTGTTGGCTCAGCCCTGGTCGCTTGACGTCATTATACAACTGTGACATGTCTCAGTGTCCTACTCACCGTTTTTTGTAGCCTCGAGTGAGCTGGAGGAACTGCTCGTCGAGGTAGTCAATGACACGACGTTCTTGAACAGCTGATAATGCTCGCAATTTCGTGGGTGTTGGGCCAGGGTTCACGTCTTCATCCATGGCGCTTGGTGGTTTCCGTCTGAAGTACTTGATGGTGCTAAACCCGAATGCTGATATACCCCTAACTCATTCAATAGCAGGCTGAGAATTACGCGGTTGGACGACTCATAATGCAGAAAGGTGCTTCCCCCGAACAAATGGGACAGACAACAAGTGAATTGACCTGAGGCTTAGGCTTGAGCTTGAGATTCCAGGAAAGGATTTTACGGAGAATATCGCATCTCAATGCAAGGTTTGTTTTGGCGAACTGCTAGGTTCACAGCCGACCAAGTGAATAGTAGTTCTTGGTTGCGTGGTTTCGGGACAAAAACGTGGACGGTAGCAGTAATATAAACATGCTCTGCGTAGCGGTACGAGGGGAGTGTCCAACCGTAACTGGTCTCTGTTCCTCCGCCAAATCAATGAACTTGATGGGATAAAAGAGTTTATTTCTTCCTTGTAGCTCTCCGACTCTCCGCTGAGAGACAAATGAGTACATGTCGCGAATGAGTTGGGTGACAAGTGCGCACCTTTCGATTTGGCCTTTTTCGGGGCGCCCTTTCCTCTCTTCCTCTTGTCTTCCACGTCCTGCAATCTCTGTTCCTCGTCCGGATCGACAATTTCGAGTTCCGGGAACTCTCGAGCAATTTTTGAAAGATTGAGAGCAACCGGGTAATATTCATTCATTGCTGGACCGCGGAGTCGTGCGCGAAGGTATTTTGCACCAGTTCGCATTGACGTGGGGTTGTACGACGTCTGAAATATCGAGCAGCGAAGGCTCTTCAATGCCGCTAGTCGCGCTGGGGCGGCCATGCTCGTGGTAGCGGAGGTAGTTGGAGTAATTGATCGCAGGCGCCCAAAAAACGTCTTTTCACTTTACCACCACCACCCTCTCCCAGCACGACGAACGCGTAAAGAATAGACAGAGACCCCATTCTGTGACGGTTGATGCTCAGGACTCAAAATGTCGCGTCAATGTACTTTCGCTGTCGGTCGCTCTTTCGCATGTACGAGCAGGCGGACAGTTTTGTGACCCCATGCATATGTCTGTCTCAACGGCGCTTTCGAAGCGAGGGGAACTCAAACAAACCACGGAAGCCTTATTATCCTGTGAACAGAGCTGTTGGAAAACCCAAGCTTCATCCACCGAGGGCGCGACAGACGTCAGTCGTCGAGGTGCACGATGTGTTAGCTTTCTTTGAAGCCAACGTCAAGCCTTGGTTGCGGAAACCAATTGTTCGACAGCGCTTGCACAACTTCGGAATCCCCAGAGAGGATGCGGAAAAGCTTCTCCAAGCATTTGCGAGGCAGGTCGAGGACGGTTCCTTCTATGGCAAAGAATCCAAGTACAAACTCGAACGCTTTGCCCAAACCACCAATCTCCCTTTCCATGCTCATACCGACCGCACATACATGACTGTCATGTTTTCTTGGGCTACGGACCCTACCAATCGAGCTATCCTCGAAGAAGTGATCTCCCCAACGACATTGGATCTGATTCATCGACTATCGACTGCAGTCAACCAATATTACCCAGCGGAAGCCTTCCCACTTGCACGCAACATGCGTCGGAAGGTCATCATGCACGTGGGACCGACGAACAGTGGAAAGACGCACAATGCTCTGCGCGCTCTGGCTGCTGCTAGGGTTGGCGTCTACGCGGGACCACTGAGGTTACTGGCCCATGAGATATGGGAGCGGCTGAACTTGGGTCAGATCGTACCTCTCGGAGCGGAAAACGAAGAACGTACCGATGATCTCCTAGACGATACCCTCGACGTTGGCGACGGGAAACCAGCCGTTCACACTCACGGCGACATGAAATATGCGCGGCAATGTAACCTGTTGACTGGAGAAGAACAGAAATATGTCGGCGAGTATGCTCCGTTGACAAGTGCTACCGTCGAAATGGTCTCGTATGCGCGAACTTACGACGTCGCTGTTGTCGATGAGGTCCAGATGATCGCAGACGAATATCGTGGTGGTGGCTGGACGAATGCTATTCTTGGGCTCGCTGCCAAGGAACTGCACCTCTGTGGGGAGGAGACGGCCGTCCCCCTCGTTGAGGCCATGCTCAAAGACACTGGAGATGAGCTCATAGTTAACCGTTACCAACGCCTGGCTCCGTTGAGTGTTGAAAGACATAGTTTGAAAGGAGATCTGAGAAAGATCAGGAAAGGCGATTGCATAGTTGCTTTCTCACGAAAAGGTGTCTTTGGCCTGAAAACTCGAGTCGAGAAACTCACTGGCTTGCGCTGTGCTGTTGTGTACGGTCGCCTTCCGCCCGAAGTTCGCACCAGTCAAGCTGCACTATTCAACGATCCAGACAGTGGGTACGATGTTCTCATCGGCAGCGATGCTATAGGAATGGGCTTAAACTTGTTGGTCTCAATCCAATCTATTGATGAAACGCTGCTAATACGTGTTCTCTAGAAAAATCAAACGTGTCATACTCGAGGCCGTTCACAAGTTTGACGGTGTACAGGACCGCGCTTTGTCTCTATCACAAACCAAGCAGATCGCTGGGCGTGCTGGTCGATACGGAGCTCACACTGACGGGGAAGAAAATGTCGGGTTGGTTTGCACTGTAAACGAAGGAGATATGGGTTTCCTCCGTCGAGCTGTAGCTGCGCCCTTCTTCCCATTGCCATACGCGCGTCTCTCTCCCTCGCAAGAGACATGGACCTCCGTAGCGAGCACCCTCCCCCCGAACTCGAGCATCCAAACTATCATTGACGCACATCACTTTTGCGCATCTACCCAATCCATCTACCTCCATACCGACCTCAACCAGCTCGCACAGATATCTGATTTCGTCGATGCCTACGCCTCTGATCTCACTGCTGCCGAGAAACTCACTTTGATAATGGCACCAATACCATGGCGCGATCGTTCATCAACACAAGTGATCGGGCAACTCATGTCGACGTATAGACAACAGTTCCGTGTGGACCTCTTAGAATGTCTCAGTCAGACCAAATACATGGACGTTCTCCAGGATATTGAAGCTCAGATGGCCGAGGGCGGCCAACCGAAAGCTGACCTTCAATCTCTGGATCATCTCGAGACACTCCACAAGATTTTAGTGCTCTACCTATGGATGAGCCTGAGACATCCTGTTACTTGGAACTCTCACGATGATGTTGCGGCGGTGAAAGGAAGGACGGAGGAGGCGCTCGGTTGGGCTTTGGAGGGTCAGTCGCAGTTAGAACATGCGTACGAAAACCCTCCCGTGCGAAAGGAGAGGGCGATAGACAGCATCCACTACAATACCCCTCTAAAACGCAAAAGTCAGCGCCAGCCAGTGCATCATGACTAGCTCAAACCCTATCAATCTCAACCTAATATCTTATATGTATCTCTGATCTAATCACCACGTCGCCAAGTCGGTCACAGCCCACTCAATCATCACTTTCTCCGTAAGCCAATTCCATCAAACCTACACCATTGGTACCAAGGGGAGTCCGGCTTTAGAATCACAGAAAACAACCCCCCAAAAGTGTTGTGGCTGTACCCCAACCAGAAGCAACCTTAGCCGACCGCTGTTGACTTGTTATGGGGTGAAAACCGACGAGTTTATGAGGTGTGTGGGGTCGCCGTTACAATCGGTCAGCGACGGAGAATGAAAATGGGTAGGCCGAAATAGTTAGAGGATGGGAAAGTCCTTCCAAATCCGATAGTCACCCGGGCAGGTAGTCATATACTACCGGTGACGTATGGTAAGGACAGGAGTGATGGCCTAGCGGTTTGCGCGGCTGGCCTTTATTTTTGCCACGCACGAGGTCGCGCGTTCGATTCTTCACACTGGTCTTTTAAATCCCAATCTCTTCGTCAACCTTCTTTTTCATGCCTAGATAAGAATTGCCTCTGCTCTCTACACAAAACTTGATTTCGCAATTTCAGCCAGGTCGAGGAATCGAACGCGCGACCTCGTGCGTGGCAAAAATAAAGGCCAGCCGCGCAAACCGCTAGGCCATCACTCCTGTCCTTACCATACGTCACCGGTAGTATATGACTACCTGCCCGGGTGACTATCGGATTTGGAAGGACTTTCCCATCCTCTAACTATTTCGGCCTACCCATTTTCATTCTCCGTCGCTGACCAACGAAGGCATCCAAATGGAGTCGCAGCTTCATGAACGCCTTCCCTAGGACCTCCCCTATTATCTTGCCACCGTTCGGTATCGTGTCTATCAGCAAATCAGGTCTAAGAAAATGTAGGTACCCCCCCAAATTCATATTCTACGAATTGTTCTATGAACCTCCGAACCAAGATCACCCGCCGACTTTATCGACCTACAAGAGATTTTGCAGGAATTCGTCGAGAAAAGTGTTGTGGCTGTGTTTTTCAGGGTTGGGAGGGGGAACCAGAGGTTGGTTGTTTTCTGTGATTCTAAAGCCGGACTCCCCTTGATTGGTACTCTAGCCAAACGTTCGTTTTGGCTTCCCGATCACACCGCATTCCTTGTTTTCTCCTCATCATGACCAAGCATCGTCAGCGCCAAACGCACTTCGTTCTATGCGTCGGTAAATCGAATCGAATCGGTTCATTAATTTTCGAATCCCCATGGCTCTTTGTGACACTCCTTTTGGGGAATGGAAAGACCCCCAAGCGCTAAGCCAACATCCTAACCACCCAGCAGGCTCGATCCCGTGTTCTCAATTCTGATTCCCGAGTCTCATGCTTGCCATGGTACTGATATTAAACCTATTCGGCGCTGGTGCTGTCTTCGGCATACAAATGCCCCTCCTCGCTTCTGGCTCGGGTTACTATGCAAAATCACGGAGATTTATCACTGGGGACACTGCTACTTCCGTTTCTTTGCCGAAGTACGATGAAATCCTATCAAATCTCAGAGCTTGGAGCGCTGGTCAGCGTAGCACCTGCGTATCTTGCACCTTCATGCTGGGTACTTAAACGCCGTCTATAATATCATGCCTATCGCTACGAACCTTCATCGTCTTCGTTTTCCCTCTATCAATGTTCCGTAACCTTCGATTGCGCTGGTCGTATAAACGAGTCCCTACGAATCTCGACTTCAACCCATACGCGCCATCACGCCCCCGCGTTTCCATCCTGCTAGGGCTCATCGTTTGCCTCCTCGTCATCCTTTTGGTTCTTCTTCGCGCCGTCATACATCCAGTATATCGCTTTCTGGATGATTATCAAAGAATGTATGGCTCAAACCCTCCTCTATCAATTAATATCCTAATTAAATTATGCCGTAGCAATGCGTTCCCGGTGGTAAATCGCCCGACACATCCCTCAGGCGCACGCCACCGCGCTGTTGCTACCACTCTGTATACAGACGACTACGCAGTTGCGGCCGCTGTGTTAGGTCATTCTATCCGTGCGGTCAACACCACCGCGCAAATGGTCTTACTCTACATCGATGGGCAAGTCAGTGCAGAGGCGTTGTGTCTATGTCAAACAGTTGGCTGGGAAACTATATCCGTGTCTCGCATCCCTCCACCCCGTGGCCGCGCCGTTCAAAAGCGTTATGAAGATCAGTATACCAAACTCAACCTCTGGGGCTTGGACCAGCATGGATTCGAAAGTGTTGTATACTTGGATGCGGACACTCTAGTTCATCGTAACTTTGACGAGTTATTCGACCTTCCGTTCAACTTGGCCGTCGTGCCAGACGTCTGGGTTCCTGGTGATCATCGTGGCTTCGACATCGCCTTCAATGCCGGCGTCCTAGTGCTCAAACCCTCCTCTAATACACTTGAGCAAATGAAGGCCACGATTGAGGAAGCCAGGTACCCTTCGGCCGAGGCCGAACAAGCTTTCTTGAACAAGTACTACGGTGCCAAGGCTGCTCGCTTGCCGTACATCTACAACGCCAATCTCGCCATCAAACGACGCAGCCCAGTGCTTTGGGATGAGCTCAAGTCCGAGCTGAGCATTGTGCACTACACTTTGTTCAAACCATTTTCGGGCGTCCCCTTCCCGAGACATGGCCGCATTGACGTGTCCACGATCAATGATCCCGATGAATGGCGTGAAGAGGTAGGCTGGTGGCGGACGGCGCTTAAGAACATGATGAAGAACACCGATTTATCCGCGTGCAGCCGTTAGTGCACCGCTACTGTAACAACCCTCAGGCACGTATCCCCGTAGGCACTAGTTCTGACCAACAGTACTAAGAAATTAGATGCAATAGTACCAATCTTGGGCCTCAACGAGAGCCACTGAGCGCTCACCAGTGACCTCCGACCAACCGATTCGATTCTGCAATCAAGATATCGGAGTTTCATGCCCGTCATGGTGCTCTGATATATCAACCCCAAGTCCAAATGCAAGATACTGTCGCGGGCGTCCGAATGCTTCACCGTGCTTCTGGTTCGACATGTGTGCGAACTCATTAATTGCTGGGTGCACTGTTACTTCCTTTGCCGAACTTTATCAACGATGGCATCATACTAAGGCGTTCAACGCGGTCTATAAGCTTTATGCATGGTGTGACTCGTTGTATCCCCTCCCCCCCGATGTTTCGTAACCTTCGATCGCGCTGGTCCTACAGACGACTCCCCACAACGTTTGACCCCAACCCACACCCCCCATCACGCGTTCCCATTATTGTATTTCTAGGTTCAGGAGTTGTCCTCTTTGCTGTCCTGTTTATCCTTCTGCGGTCCACGGTACATCCAATATATCGTCCTCTGGATGATTATCAAAGAATGTACGACTCAGACCCTTTGCCGCCAACTTATATCCTAATCATACCCACCGTAGAAACGACTTTCCAGTGGTCAATCTCTCAGAACAAGCCTCAGATACTCACCACCGTGCTGTCGCTACGACTCTGTACACCGACGACTACGCGGTATCGGCCGCTGTGTTAGGCTCTTCTATCCTCGCCGTCAATACTACTGCCCGAATGGTTTTACTCTACATTGACGGTCAAATTAGCACAGAAGCTCTTTGCCTCTGCCAGACCGTTGGGTGGGAACCCATTTCAATGCCCCGTATCCCGCCACCCCATGGAGACCAGAGCGTTCGAAAGCAATTTGTCGATCAATACACCAAGTTAAACCTTTGGGGCTTGGATCAGTATGGATTGAACAGTGTCGTGTATTTGGACGCGGACACGGTCGTGCGCCGTAACTTTGACGAGCTGTTCGACCTCCCGTTCAACTTTGCCGCCGTCCCAGACGTGTATGGCCCCGGGGATACTCGTGGGTTTGATATCACCTTCAACGCCGGTGTATTGGCCCTAAAGCCCTCTTCTACTATCCTTGAACACATGAAGGGCACTATTGGAACGGCGAGGTATCCTCCTACCCAAGCCGAGCAAGCCTTCTTGAACCTGTACTTCGGTGCTAAGGCTGCTCGTTTACCCTACATCTACAACGCCAACCTTGCGATCAAAAATCGCAATCCAGTGCTATGGGACGAACTCAGCTCTGAGTCGAGCATAGTCCATTATACGATGTTCAAGCCATTTTTGGGTGTTCCCTTCCCAACCCATGGTCGCGTTGACAGGTCCACGATAAATGACTCCGATGAATGGCGGGAGGAGGTAGACTGGTGGCGGACTGCTTTCAGCAACATGGTGAAGCATACGGATTTCTCTGCTTGCGGCCGTTAGCATCCCAAGATGTGGGCCCCAGACGCATAAAAGCAGCTGCATGGACAATCGTCCCCGCTGACGCATTCATAATCAATCTGCTGAATATAAATGTATCTACCGATCAACCGTACAAAAACACTAGATTATTCAATACTCCCTCAACGCAGACATTAATACCCTACAAAGCAGCTTTCAAAACAATCTGGGATCTACACTAGCAGAGATACAAAATAAAGCAAGTAAATACAAACATATTTTAACACGTTACCATCGTTTGAAGATTTCAATCTTCGTCGCTCGAATCATCGGCCACGGTTGCACTTCTGATCGAAGGTGTACCAACAGATGATGGGTTGAGGGACCGAGCATGCTCCCTCATGCTCCGTTCCCTAGCTTCGTGATCCTTTATTTCCTGTTCGCTCATCGGGTAACGGCGAATACACGTCAACGCAACCGTGCAAGGGAGTAAGTCCCCACAAATCTCCTTGACAAGCCGATCGTTCCTCTCAATCCCACCATACATCGAATCCGTGCCCAACCAATCCAACCGTTTGATCCCTTCACCGAGTCGACCCCCGGGAACGCCGTGTGCACGCGAGCGGTTCCTTCGGTAATTCTCAGACACAGCTTTTTGTTTCGCTTTGCTGAGAGCTTGATAGTCCGTACCACTGGCGAGACGGTACATGTTTTCTGCGATGGCGTCGATGACCTCGCCACAGGTGACGCCGACCGTCCTTTTCATCGCACGAACAGTGATCATCCATGGGAAGGACTTGGATATAAGTCGGATATATGTGACGCGCGGGAAGGTAGCTGGTTCGTCACGTCCAGTGATCCACGACACTGTACTAGGATCCGTAGAACGCAAGGTGTACGCAGAGGGGTAAAGCATGTTCCACTTGAGGTATGGACGGTCTGAATCATCAGGGGGAGGTGCCAGGAGGGGATTTATGATAATTTGAGCGTTAACTACTTTGATCAGGAACGGCTCGAGAACAGGGCCATCTGCAAAGCATGAGTGTCAGATGATGGATAATGAAAAGAGAGCCTTGATATTTACAGTGATCACCCACAGTAAATGGGTTGACGCGATCGCCTTCATGCTCGGCTGCTGCCCTACGCAACGGTCCTTGGGGAGCTGCCGCCATCGCAGGTTGAGCCCAAGCTGGGGGTGCACCCCATGGATCGGGTGCCATTCCCATACCAGGAGTGTGCGGTCCAAATGCACCTGGCATACCTCCGTGCATCGGTGGTGCCATCGGTGGCGGCATTCCCCAATTTGCAGCAGCCTGAGGCCGAGCCATGGGTGGTGGCATAGCCGGATGAACGGGCGGCGGTCCCCCATGCATACCTGGGAAAGCAGCAGACAAAGGCTGTTGGAAAGCTTGATAAGGTGTCGTAGTTGGCGGCGGTCCCCATGCGCCTGATGGATGCACAGGTGCGGATGTGGGTTGATGCCACGGTGTACCTGGTGGTGGTCCACTGGGCGGGGGGAGTGGTGTCGACATGGCGAAAGGTGTTGGTCCGAGTTGTGGGTATCCAATGTAGTCTGCTGAGAGGCCTGATGGCATCGCTGCCGCTGGAGTGTAGCTGCCCATGGGAATAACTGGCGTATTGTGTGCACTCATAGTTGGTATGAATGGTGTAGTTGTATAGGGTGTCTGTGGGTATGGACTACCAAATGCCGGATAATTGTTCGGGTTCTGAGGGAGCGATGCCCACGCTGGTAACGGCCCTCCAGGAGATGGAACTGGAGGCGGGGCAGACGAGGGCGCCTCTGGGGTGTTGAGTGGGGGAATGAAGGGAGTCGCATTGGGAGTTGGTCTTCGCGACATATTGAACGAAACCTGACTAGTACCCTGGAACTGATGTTCTGTTCAACAATGAACAGGAATGACTAGATTTGCGGCGCCCAGTGAGAATGACAGAAGATCACTAATATGGGTACATGACTCACCTCTGACTATGTCCCGACTGAGCCAATACGCTATTGTATCTGGCAAAATCGACAATCGTCGAGGACAGAGACCTTACGGTGAGCAACCAGAACCGCCGTGATCGTCGTTCAAGAACAAGATATCTGATAATTTAGGGTTAGGGTTTCCCATGGCTGTATACCTTCAGGTCAGGCATCGCCTCGGTTCGCTATCCAAAATACAACGATAACATTGAAAACAATGATCAATAGTACAAAGAGTCGTAGGTAGATAAATCAAGCAACAAGAGTCATCACAAAGATGTTGGGTGCCTTGAACCCGAGGCGGGATTCAGCATAACGATCATTTCTCGCTAAACCTTCGAAGAATACACGTTCACGAAGCCAATCTGCAGGGGGATGTCCATGAGCAAGGGTTAAGAAGGCGAGCATGCACTACTGACCGATACGCTTGTAGCGGTTGGGTGGGACAGCAGGTGTATAATACATATTCCATCCTGACTGAGCATTATGGGCAGCTGTGCGCTTGACCTGTTCTTGCAGTCGAGGGGGCAGTGCTTGGAATTCTGAGTCGGTCACATAGTTCTCCGAGTACCTAGAGGCCAATGAGCATCAATGTACGAGGGGGACAAACAGACAACTCACTCCTTCCACACCGCCGTGCATATGTCTCCCATCGTGACACCTCGCTCATTCCTGACGATCGTACACCACGGACTGATTTCAGTGATAACAATCAGCTCCGTTACGCGGGGAAGTGTCGCTGGTTCGTCTTTCTGAGTGAATGATAGGTCGCGGTCTCGCGCGCTGGGCTCGAATCCACCCGTTTGGCCTGATCAAAGTATGGTTAGTTGATAGCGAGACGTAGCGGAGACATTGCGAACCATTAGATAAGTTGAAGACTAGATGGAAGGATCCGTGGGTTCCAGCAATAATCGGGTTAAGTTCGAGGTTGGTATTAAGCAGATACAAGTCGGTCTGCGATAGTACGGGACCATCTAACGCGAGTCATTGTGAGCTCAGAGAAACGATTGAGGGAGGTAGATCGTACACGATGCGCCAGCGGCCCACTTTCCAATTTGATCGGCCATTTCACAAGTTCAAGAACACAAGCAGAGAGCAGTTGGTGGAAGGAAAACAAGGCGGTACCCGCACAGATTAGGTAACCTAGCAGCCCCTGAGGCCCCTAAAGTATACCTCCATCTTGATCGCATTCTGGTCGTTCGCAATCCATCACGACCACAGATTCTATGTCTGCTCCTCTTTATATTGCTCGTCCTCTGAAACCAAATTCTGTAGCCATTTGGCGGCCGCAGAGGCGCACGAAGTTCATTGAGCTCATCGTCCCGTTTTGGTAGCTCTTGCGTCATCGGAAGAGATTAGATAAGATCTGATTTCTGAGTCGAGCCCAGTCAACCACCTTACCCATTGACCACCGAGATCATGCCACCAAAAGGCGGAAACGCAAAGAAGGAGAGCGGTAGGGCCAAGAAAGCCGAAAACGAGGCGAAGAAGAAGGATCAGGCTGCTGCAGATGCTGTAAGTCCAGTCCAACCTCAGTCAATTCGATCGGGAGTTCAACATCGCCCTCGCCTTCGTGGTCAATCAACATCTAGGAGCGCAAAGAGGCCGACAAGTGGAAAGATGATAACGTGAAAGGTGGAAAAGCCAAACTACAGGAAAAGGAAGAGAAACGAAAAGCGGATCTCGCTCGCAAGGCCGAGAGTGCACGTTTACTCGCTGAGGAGGAAGCTTCCTCTGCCTCGATCAAGAAACCAGCACCCAAAGCCGCGAAGAAATCATCGAAGACTGTGGATAGCAAACCTGCTGGACCCGGCGCAATTGCTGCTGGCGGCGGACTATCTTCCGCTGAGGTGGAGAAGGGAGCACCTCCTCCGGAAGTTGAGAGCTTTGCTGCGACCGGCATTGATAATGCTTTGGATCTCCTTGAGGTCGTCACTGCCAAGATGGATAAAGCCAGTGTCGGTCAACAAGCTGCGTCGATCGAACGACATCCGGAGGTGCGCTATGGAGTTTCAAATCGCCCGCAGTCTCTGTAGCTGACCCTTCAATCACTTCCAGCGACGCTTCAAAGCAGCCTTCGAGGCCTACCAAGAACGAGAGATGCCTAACGTGCGGTCAGAAGTAAGTCACTGACATCCATCTCACAATGATGACCATAAGCTTATTGATTCACGCCTGTTTAGCATCCGGGTTTGCGGTTGCAGCAGTACAAGGTAAAAATCGCCTAGTCACCCTAACACCCCGGTACCCGAAGCTTACGATCATGTCATTTAGGAATTGCTATACAAACAGTTCCAGAAATCACCCGAGAACCCGTACGTTTAGCCGTTCCTTGTCCGCAGTGATCGTTCCCTTGCTGAGCGTGTGGATCTTCAATCAGGTTCAATCAAGTCACCATCTCATACGATGCGACCAAGGATGACAAGGTTCAGGCTCTGCAGAACAAGAGGGCAGAAACTGAAGAGCGCCTTCGTGAAAAACGTTAGATTGGCGAAAGAAGTTTTGAAACGTGACTGGTTTATTACCTGGGTTTACGGCTGAATTCAGTAAGATATATCCATCATAGCCTATTGCTGTTAATTGGGTACACACGTAATCTGAGTGTCGCCGATATTTCGGGGGCATGCTGTACTATTCAACGTCGAGTGTACTGCCTCGTTGGAACGCGTGCTAAGTAGTTGGTGCGAGTCTGAGCCGAGCCTGGAAGCTCAGCCTTTTCAGCGCCTGTCTTACGTAATCCACAAATTTATATAGCGCCACAAATTTTCCTCTCTTTTCTTGCTCTTTTCCTCACCACCATCCTCATTCACCATCGTCGCCACACAATCATGACCGCCTACTCACCACCATCATCGAGACCCGAGTCGCCAAAAAGCGAAAAGACCAACACGCTTGCTATTACTTCGTTGCCAAAGACGTTTTTCCATATCACTATCCTTGAAGCGCTGCGGAGCCACTTCTCCTCGTTTGGCATAATAAATCAATGGGTACCGCTACCTGGCTTCGGACGGATAATTGTCGTCTTTGAAGTTGACGATCATGCTGAGAGAGCGAAGCTTCACTCCGACCCAATCATCATTGAGAGTTCCAATGATCGGTATGTTCATTTTTATCAAATTTATCTATATCGCATTCTTATCAAAAATATCAGGTCAGAAACAGTACTGCGAGTCTACCGAGCGGATCCAAATCCTCTCATAGCTCGCGATTGTGTGGAGATCCCAGAGGGCAACTTCTTGCGACCGCCAGCGGTGGACAAGAATTTCCTGATCTCCCCTCCTGGTTCCCCTCCCGTCGGTTGGGAGCAGATCCGAGAGGATCCTCCCAATGTCACACCCCTCGCAGATGACCTCATTGTAGCCCTGCAGAAACTCCAAGCATCCGAACGGAAACGCTCTAGTCTCGAGATTCTCCTTGACCCACATGAGGGCTCAGGCGTTGGTGTATACGTCCAAGATTGTGATGGGGAAGATGCGGACGATACGGTTACTCTCGAAGAGGACTGGATTTATGGCGAAACTGCTCCGGCAAGACAGAAGTGGCGGCCTACACCAACGGCTCTCCCGCCGAGAGCTGCTCTTACTGCGTAAGGTGAGTAAAGTGTCAATTTCATCCTTAGGATGATCCATTTTCAGACCTGTTCCGATCTTTACACGACTTGAGGACAACTTTATATTGCCTTTTTATCTGATCCATATCGCTATCGTATTTTGTGATATCTGTTCTGACTCTCACCCCACAGGCATGACCCTCTATCTTTGCTTTCCCTTGGATATATTATTATGGTGAGTGTATCGTCCTTGGCCTGCCGTAGGATGAACCATTTTCAGACCTGTTCTGCCTTCATTGTGGAGACAAACTTACATTGCCAATTTTTCTGATCCATCGCTATGCACCGACGTTTTAGTTCACTCGCTAACTGCTCTTCTCACAGGCGCTTGCTAATCATATATTGTTTATCTTTGGATGCTACTTTTGCATAGATTCACGCTTATGGACTCTCTGGCTCACGGACCCTTGTATAATATACCTTTTGTCAAGTTGTATGTACTGTTACCTTCTCATGGAATAAAGTCAATAAATCACTCTCGGATGTTTCAATCAATCTTCGCTCGTTTCTACGGTATGGCGTGAACGCGTCCACTCATGTCTTCCCTGCCTAACGTGTTCTTACCGAGAGGGTATTACATCGGGTGACTTCGTCGGGAAAAGGCTTTCAAGGGTGATTTACAGATACGCAGCTACTATATAATTGTGTGTATCACTTCTCCGGCCTGGGTATGGACAATCCGAGCTACAAACATGAATCAGGTTTTGTCATCAAGAAAATGGAATACGCTCACATCCCACGTACTAGAGTATGTACGTCGTAGTAGTGTAGGTTCATGATGTATCAGTCAGGCCACTAGAATATTTGTCCGAATTGCTGAGAGACTCACAACAGAGTCCGGCTCATCAATCGTATGGAAACGAATGACAAGCTGGTCCTTTTGGACCGCCACATATTTTTGAAACTTCGTGCTTTGACCAGAGAATGCGCCGTAAGACATGCCAGACCATGATTCTTTGTTGGGTGAGTGGCGGTTAGGCACATCTGAATGTAATCACTCACTGGGGTTGCGACCAGTGGCAACCGCCTGGACGTCACCAAAGAGGATGAGGCCCATAGTCTTGGTATTATGGTCAAACTCGACAGAAGCATCTCTGGGCTCTGGGGTTTCAACGGGGGCATTCCAATGCTTGAACAGATATTCAGCGATAACTCCGTTGGTGAGTTCACCTGGACTCTGTTTTGCGAGCTCTGCGAGAAGGGCTTCCACTTCCTTGCGGAAGTCTTCGTTGCTGATGGAAGTTGTAGACATAGCGAGACTCTTAGAGGGGCTGTTGAAAAGTGATGGAAACCCAACCTCAGCTTCCTGAGGGTCTAAATCATTTAAACCTTCAATGCGAGGCCGCGGGGTCTGCTGATCAAATGAATTCAGTAGAAGGAAAAAGGATAGACTCAAATCGCAAGTCCTTCCATGGGAGCCGTCCCTTGCATTGTCTGTGTACCATACGCTCCGCTCATAGAGTGGTTCGAAGGTTTTGAATTAGGACATATTACTGTCCCACATTTCCTAAAAGTAGATTTGAATTCACTCCACCGTCAGGCTTCCATCAACAACTTCAGGTGTTAAGATAGTTCCGGATGCTACTCTCAGCTTCAGGCCTTGACAAGAAATTTAAACACGGAAACTTACCCAACACAAGGAGACGGTGCTTTGATCTCACCGAGCCTGGGCAAGGCCCGAGAGCACGAAGGACCCACGCGGAGACAAGTTGGGTCTTAGGGTGGTAAAGGGCTTGAGCGCCTTGTTGAGAGGAACAGAATTTGCAAGGCTCGACGTCTCTGACCTGTTGACCTGTAAGCGCCATTCCATGGCCCAATGACGCCAATTTGTGGCAGACGACAAGATCAGAAAGGACAAGAGTTGAAATTTGAGAACGTTCACACGTGTACCCTTTTTGGAGTCCGGATTGGACGCGGAGTTTCGTCGTCATTTTACTTCCTAGAAGACTGTTCCTTTTGAACAGTAACTTCAAGGATGCTGTTCAACTTCGACGGAATACATGACGCTATACAGTACTAAAAGACGCACAAATAGACCTGGGAGGTGAGAACAACCGGGCGGGATAATGAGCAGGAGTACCACAACTTTCTGCAGAATGGTCTTCGAAGAGACAGGCACGAGAGTGCTCGGTTGACGCCAAACCTGAGCAGTTATTGCTTTACCGTCCTGAATAGACATGGCCCAGACATGAACAAAGGTGTCAAACGACTCCAAAATTCTTCGCAATGGAAGCCCGCACCAGAATAGACGTAACGTGGGATGAGAAGATACCACACGTAAGTTTGAACGCGGAACGTCAGTGCGCCACCCCACGTTGTTCGAAAGACAAATATATCCACGAGATGGTGAGCGTTGTGCTTGAAATACAGATTTGAGAGAATTGCAGGCACATGTCTGTTGGCATTATCGCTGTAGCCCGTCTGTATTATACCCAAAACTGACGCTTTGAGCTCCATTGAGATGTGCCAGGAGGTGGAAGTATATAAGCTTTGATTGATTCAAGCTCTAGCAGAGACGGTTTGAATGGCGGAGTGGCAGAAAACCGATCGCGGAGGGGGAAAGCGGACAAGGAGGAAAGATGTGATTTAGACGGCCGCCACTGCGAATTAAACCGATGTCATCAATTTGGCTCTGACACAGTATAAATACAGAGTCCCCTTGCTGGTTCTGTACACAAAGCCTCCTTCTGTGGACGCAGATGATCGTAGTACCCACCCCTCCTATGACCGTCATCACTCGCATCCGAGATTTGAGCACTGACGGGGCAGACAAACCAGAAGACTTTCCCTTCCCGCTGCCCTCCCGGACCACGACCGCTTCCTATCACAATGACCCTCTTCCAGGCATCTCAAAAACTCCGAGTGCCTTCCTTCATCATGGCGCATCATGGAAGCTCACACTTCCCATCCCCGTTCCCACCGACATCCTCAAGCCAACTCTCGCATCCCTTCGATACATGGTCAAATACGGCACCAGATTCGATGACGGAAATTCGACGATTCAAAGTGATGTCGTCCTCAGCTTGAAGAACTTGCCAAGCGGAGTGTCCAAGCTCGGGGGCGATGAGGATGGGCTGTTTGGAGTGTATCGACCTGCTGAAAGTGGATATGTACCACGGATCGTCGATGATGAAAGTAGCACCGCTCTTGTCACCGTCTCTGCGATCAAATGCAATGGTGGATCTGAGCAATGGAGCCACTTTGTCGATGGGCAGGAACTCCACCCTAACATTCGCCTTGTCGACCCAACCACCAGACTATACTTCATCTTCAACGCCGCTGAATACCCGACGAAAGATACCGAGAGATTCCTCGCGCTCGAGATCATAGCATCCTGGTTTGAAGATAAGGAAGCAAGAGCGGAGAAGGAAGAAGCAGATCGACTTGCAGCCAAAGAGGCCGAGGAGCAAGCCAAGAGAGAGGCAGAAATAGCCGCTAAAGAGGAAGCAGAGAAGGCCAGGAAGGCCCAGGAGGAATTGGAGAGAAAGATTGGTCTCGAAGTTGCCAGGAGGGTTGCAGAGGCAGAGAGCAGATTGCGCGCTGAGTTCGAAGAAAGCACTGAAATCAGCCCAGCCGATGCACCAGCCGTCGCTGATGCTGTTTTCCAGGAGAAGATCAAGAATGCTGCGGAGGAACATGACCAGACGTGTGACAATGGGTTTGCCTGGGTGAAGGAAGAAGATGGGTACCGCTGCACCGGACGCGGTCACTTCTTGAGCTGGGCTCAGTTGGGAATGCTATCAGCATGAATTTTCCCTGTTAGACCGTTACTCGTTGTGATATGAAGGTTGGTGCGATTCAACTCGCATACCCCGTCCGACTTCCTAGCCTTACCTAGGAGTAGTTGCTGTTTATGATATCTGATTCTTGCAACCTGATTTTTGACCGACAAATCTAAGCAATCGCCAGTCAGTACGATGAGGAATGAGGGCACTTATTAAGATATTCTGTTTGGGCCCTTGAGGCCAGCCACCTTCTCAACGCACAAAGTTCCGAGAACTACCCATCCTTCCCACCGCTGTCAGAAGCAGCCGCACTGAGGACCTCTACTCTCGCCAACCAACAACCCCCAGTCGGAGAATTTCGCACCACTTCATTGTCATTGTCGGGTGAAGGCTTGAGTATGATCGCAAGGAAGACGGAGAGGAAAGGTTCGATGAACTCAGGGGGGAAACCACCGAAACGAAGGCTTTAATGTCTCTTACGGCTCCGACTCCAAGGTCGTATAGATTGTGGGCACTGTAGCGATCCACGCGTCAGTAAATAGGCGAAATTGGCCGTCAGTAGTAGCACTTACACGATAAAGCTCTCCTACTCGCTGCTCCACCACATAAGGTGCAACTCTTCGCGTTGCTTCTCCCAGAGGTGGTATGGCTTCCTTGAGTCTCCCTTCAAGGACTTGGACGGACAGAAACGCCACATTCCAATACAAACTTGTCTGCCGCTGCCTATATCGATCGGTTAAGCGTAGAATTCTGATCCTGTCTGAGCCTCTGCAAGTGATTGACTCAGGATTGACTCAGTTCAATTGCTACTGGAGAACAGAGGTTGGATTGTCTGAAATTTGAATACGCCGTTTTCCGCTTCCATTTCCAAGGCCGCTTCTTCAGTCGTACTGGTCGACGCTGAGATGTTCGTGATCGCAGTGAAGATCTGAATCCCTGGGGAAAGCCCGAGAACAACTCCGATGTCCAATCATTACATAAATAATCAGGGGTACCTATTTTCGGTGGCTGTGTAGCTCAAATATTTTGTGACACATGGTTTGGTCAAGCACTACAGTTACTTTCACCTAACGTTATCGTTAGCCCGCTCGCTGACTCATTTTTGCGTAGAATGCTGACACTCGTGTACTGCTTGGTATGCACGACGCCCGACTTGTAAGACTAGTACTGTCTCGTTGAATAAAGTATATAAATCCCACACTGATGCCTCGATAAATTCGCACTAATTATCGTCCACGTCCATCCGACTCGAATTATCTTTGTCGTTATCCTTGTTGTCCTTGTCCTTCTCAGAAGCACGCACACCTCTGCCTCGCCCCCGACCTCTACCCCGGCCGCGTCCCCTTCCACGACGCGGTGTCGGTATTGTTTCGCTGTCATCACCATCGCCGTCGCCATCAGCCGCAGTGGACGTCCGTGGTCTGCCCCTGCCTCTTCCACGACCTCCACGACCGCGCTTCTGTGTACGAGTCCCATCTTCAGCGTCATTATCATGATCCCCGTCGAAGAACTCGTTCCGAGGGGCATGTCGATCGTTTCGCCGTTCGCCGGCTCGTGCTGTACCCTTCTCTTCATCCTTTTCCTCCGCTGTGCGATCTTCATCGTCCAAGAATCCCTGAATATTTGGTGGAATCTCTTGCATAGCGACGCTCGGTGCACCTTGTAAGTAACGGAGTTTATTTCGAATGTTCATGGTGATACGTTGCAGTGACGCTGGTGAGTTTTGGTTGTCGACTTTACCAGTGAGAGGGGGATGTAGTTTCCACAGTGAATCTTCGAAGAACGAATCGTAGACAGTTGCTGGGAGTTCGTCTGGGATGGCGGCGCCAACTAGGACGGAAGTTTCGTACGTCCAACATCGACTGACGTTTTTGATCGTATACCCTCCCCCTCCAACCACCAAGAGCGGAACGTTGAATTTGCGCACAAAATTTACACACTCGCCGTGTGCTGCGATAGACAAGTTGAACGCCCCTAGGCGATCACATCCTAGTGAATCGGCACCACATTGAAGAACGATGGCCGCTGGTCGAAAGGACGTTACGACATCCTCTATGACGGTTTTGAATACTGTCAGGTACATGTCGTCATCAATGCCGTCTTGTAACGGAACATTGACGCAGAAATATTTGCCGGGGCCGTGTCCGTTATCGTCGAGCTTGCCCGTTCCGGGAAAGAAGTCCCCTGTGTATTTATGGAAAGAAACGGTCATGACCCTATTCGATTGGTAGAATGCGTGCTCGACACCATCTCCGTGGTGTATGTCAATGTCGATATACAAGACACGGGGATGATACCTACAGCCAGGAATCAGTAAGCCCACGCAAACAAAATATCCGTGGCCTACCGCAGCAATTCTAAGATCGCGAGAACAATATCATTGACGTAGCAGAAACCGCTAGCTTCTCCACGTTTTGCGTGATGCAATCCGCCAGACCAGTTTATCGCTATATCTGTCGTCCCTGCACAGAGCTTCCTGGCACCAGCAAGAGAGCCGCCAGCGTACATACGACAAAAGTCATACATCTCGGAGAAAATGGGACAATCTTCGACGCAGTTAAATCTGTCGATTTCTTGCTTCATCCCAGCTTGATTTTGGGGCGTAACTCTGTTACGAACCATGTTAGCTCGACCTGAACATACACAAAATATGTTTACATATATGAGAAGTAACTTTCCTTTGAAGGAAATCAATATAATCACGATCATGGTACGCTTCTAATTCGGCTTGCGTAGCAGGTCTTGGATCGAACATATAGTGTATTTGTTTGTCAAGGCCGTAGCCCATGACCAAAGCATTCGTCAGTGTCAGCCTATGCGGCTTCATTGGATGTCGTTCCTGAATCGAGAATCAGTAAGCAAAGCAAGTACTAGCACAAGAAAAGGGAACTTGATTACCCCGTAATGGTACGCGCCGACTCCCTTCGGAAAGTAGTAAGAGACAATCGGTCTTGAATGGGGCTAAACTAAGTAAGAAAACTTTCCAAGTCGAAGGAATACGAGTTTACCTACATTTATACGCTCTGTAATAGGCTCAGCAGTGCCATGGTGGCCACGATCCGCAAAGTACGGTGCAGAGGAGAAAGTATAAGCTTGTGACGAGCGGACCATCCGAGCTGAGATGTCGCTGGTCTTGTATATTGATGGATAACTATATTGAGGATTTCGTAGAGTTATGACACGACCTACCACGGGTTGGTGAACGAAGTTCGAAAATCAAACGCAGACGCTCCCCCTGACTACTCGAAGTCGACAAATCACCACAAGCACAAACATCAAAGCCCCTGTGACCAGTCCCTATCTTGTGTGGTAAGCTCACGTGATAGGTCATCAGGATTCGCAGCGCCGTCACGTCACTTCCTCGTACCTTTCTGCTTCTTGCCATGCTCATCTCAGCGCTGTCCCTCCTACTACTCGCTTCGGGGACACTAGCTTCGTCGGGGGATAGGTCTCCCTCATTCACCGTCTGCGTTTCGCGATGCGACCTGCAAGTCTGTCAGTTACAAGCCCCAACCTTACCGCTGGCGTTAAGGTTGACAGGCTGGACGTGTCTTGATAACTGCAAATATGACTGCATGCAGCAAATTACTGCAGCCGATATTGCAAGGGGTCAGCGTGTCCATCAGTATTATGGCAAATGGCCGTTCTGGCGATTTGCCGGAATACAGGAACCTGCATCTGTGTTATTCTCATTGCTGAATCTCTGGGCTCACGTCGAGGGGCTCCGCATGATAAGACGCGAAGTCCCTAGCGATCACCCAATGAGGCCATACTATACCACTTGGGCGATCGTTAGCATGAACGCTTGGTTGTGGTCTTCTGTATTCCACACCCGCGGTACGCATCGTTATCTGTTTCTTTGGGACCTTAATAATGTCGAAAACAGATTTACCGACTACGGAGAAGCTGGACTACTTCGGCGCAGCACTCGCAATCCTTTACGCGTTGTATTACACTGCCATACGATTGTTTCACTTGTACCCCAAAACCCCCATTCGATTCGGCGGATCCTCCAGTACCTCTGTGATACACAAGACATGGACGGCATGCTGCTCCATCATGTATCTCTCGCACGTCCTCTACCTCACCCTCCTTCCTCGATTTGACTACACGTACAACATGATATTCAACCTTACGATCGGCCTGACCCACAATCTCCTCTGGGTTTGCTATTGTTTGCCTTCGTCCTTATCCCTCGTCAAGAGATACCCTTTCCAAGACAAAACTTATCGACCACCACATGTTTCTAAAGCAGCGTTGTTTGTCGTTCTCACCACAGCTGCGACGGCCCTTGAACTTTTCGACTTCCCTCCGTGGGGAGGCTTCTTGGATGCCCATTCCTTATGGCACCTTTCAACAGCCCCGATCTCTCTCTATTGGTACCGTTTTCTTATAGAAGATGCCCTTGACGCTGGCTGGAAACTCCCCGTCAAGCCATAACCAAGGTGTGTGCCATGCCTCATGTTCCTGGCGCCTCTGACATGAAAGCTTCAGGATGGTTGTAGGTTTAGCGTCTGTATCAGGTGCCCTATCCGCCCTTGCGGCATGCATCATTTGACGCCCCTTATGTACGACATGATTGCTCTTGGTAGCAAGCAGGTGGAAGTGCGCTGTGGAGTCTTCCTTCGAACTATCTCCACGATGAAACTGTTGGCAATTATTCTATTTTGGGAGACGCACTCAACCCACCTCGCTTCAAGTTTCATTAGAAGTCTCTTGATGTCAGGTCACATCTATTTACCTCTCCCATCGTCTTCAATCCGACCTACGGATCATCGTTGACGATAAGGAAGATTGGACGCACGGTGAACTTGTGTCCTGGGCACAGCTACTCCTCCTCATCGATCGCAGGCCTTCACAGGCCCTACAGTGGCGTACATATCTAGCGCTATGAATTCTGCACCAAATCCTCAAGGTTGAGGCGAAGACTGCATTCGGACGCGGCCGTGACCCATGGTCACTCACCGCCTGATCCCTCTTGGAAGGAAATCATAGGGTCCTCATCTTTGGACCTGAGGCCTGAGGATCCAAGTCTTTACTCTTCCTCACACCACTCCTAACGTTTTCCGTTCTCTACACTCTCGTACGTGACTGACCTTTAGCGAGATGCTTTCCTTGGGTTTTCACGACAATCGACTTCGTTTCGCAATCCCGATCCTGCGCTTATTTGTGATTTGTGGAGTTACTGCCCTTGTGATGGGATACAGCATCCTTTCACCCCCCAAATATAGGCATAGCTCACCTTCGGTGTCAATTCACGATTCAGGGTGGGTCCGTTACTTGGAAGAACTGACTGCAGTGCGAGATCGTGTTCAACTGCAGGCCTTTTCTCCGCCCGACATCCGTTTTCGAGATAGCTAAGCGCCTTCTCTCAACTCAGGATATAATACGCAGTGCAATGGTTCGAGTAGCTTCGTCTCATCAGACTCGCTGACTGTGATCTTCTTTCAACAATGTGTCTCAACGGAAACAAAGCTCTCCTCTCTTGCGAATACATCAAATCCCAGCTCCATGCTCGTTGGGTCAATGCTCAGACATGTGCTGATAGCGAGCACTCTGAAGCCAAGACCCACGTCGAGTTTCGGAGTGCTTACCACGATGAAGGCTACTACGCTGAATCGAGGTACACCCGCGCCCTTTCCGAATTTCAGTTCGCGGGCAAGAATCCTCCCAATTCCATCGCCAAAGACGCCCTCGCATTCGACGCAACCTTCGACGAACCAAAGCTCGAGTTCATCTGCAACCATGAAGCGGCCATGACTATCAACATCAAGTACGCGCGGTTTAACTCAAATAACGCTTCTTCGGACAGCTTGAGGCAGGATAAGTAAGTCCTTGCTCGTGATGAGATGTGCGATTTGCTTACCCCCGCATCTTCAAACTTAGAGCTGATTATCAAGAAATTAAGGATGGCCTAGCTATCACGTTCCGTGTCAAGTTTGAGCGACGTCCATACGAACTGGACACCAAAGCCACTGCCGTTGGCTTTCCTATCAGTCGTGTCCAACTATTGATCCTCGAGGTCCTAGGTATGCTCGAAAGCCTCATCCATCCCACTACCGTTTGTGTTAATTGTCATTTACTCCAGATGCACAACCAATATTATACGAGCCCGCCCTCGTTGGCTCCCAGAAGGCTCTCGACTACTACCTCAAGGAGTATTTGGTGTTCTTACGCACTGCTGGGCATCATGTCCTTTTCGACCTACCCAACTTCGGCGAGTACAAGCTCGAACAGCTACCCTATATCAACTATTCAGTCATCCGCAAGAAAACGGAATTCGAAAGGCTAACCTCCAACGTCTCTGTACATGGTGTTGATGTGCCTACTATTAACGAGTACCTTCGCAAGGAATGGCTCGCCGCTGCCTGTGCCCTCAAGGGCATATTTGGTCAACAGCAACGAGAAGAGTTGGCGGGTTCCATCGCAGAATTCTCGAACACCTATGCCATCGACAATGACACTTCCGTGCGTCATGTCAAATTCCACCCACTCCGAATCCAAGCTCTTTGTCCGTGTGAGGTCGTTCTTTACTTCACCGCTGCTGAGGTAGGTTTCCTACCAAGTGAAGGGATTGAAGAAGGTCGTTCGTTCAAGGATTGGGTCTTTGCCTTCATCGTCGAAGTGGTCGAGGTCAGAGGAGAAGAAAATCTCGCTCACCTGGAATTCGACTTCCGCAGTACGTCGGTTTCTCCCTAGATCCGTGGTCTTAAATTGATTCCGATGTTCTTAGCCGCACGTTACTGTGAATATCTCTCCCGCCATGTCCTTACTGAACAGAACCAAGCCGACGTTCAGTATGTCGACGAAATGGTCAGGTTCCTTTCAGGAATCTACCTGCAAATCCTTGATTACTATCATCGCGTGTTGTATCGCAGCAACAGCGGTAACCTGTTCACTGGCGCTGGCTTCCTGGGAAATGAATCCGACCGTGTCAAAGAAGGGGCAACCCAGTTCGATTGGAATGACCTTGTTCGGGAAACTCGTCTCTTCGGATACGATCATATCGTCTCCCTGTCTGAACAGTCTCTCTCTGCTCGTTTCTCGTACCTTTACTCCAACAAGGCAGCTCAGTCGTCTCATGAAATCCTTCTCAAGTGGTGCAAAGGAAACGACTTTAACGCGACCTTTGATCCGCTTCGCGTCAAGCTACTATCCGAGGGGTTCGCCCTCGTCACGTTCACGATCTCGGCAGGGTCTATGTCGAACCTGGAGTAAGTTCTGTTCTCTTTCCCCTTTTTCTCCTCGTCGTTGATGCACCAAATCAGCGGCTATACAGAACGAACGCATACCTTTGAGAAGTGGTTGATCTCCTACCTCATCCCAGTCAAGGGGAGACTAAGCTCAGAGGGGCCCAACGTACTCGAACAATGGCCCGAATCTCACATTTCGAAGGCACATGGGAAAGGGACAATAATCCACCACGTATACTTTGACATGGAGGGCAAGTCATTGTCACCATAAGAGTCGTCTCATATTAATGTTCCCCTCCAGACGCTATCTATGTACCCCAGTATTCGTTGATGCCTGGGCTGTGGGACGAAGACGATTTTAGCTTTACCATTGCCATTCTCGCGAATATTGCGTCCCATATGAAGCTCTACATGGAAAACTTGGTTGCTGAAGGTTACCATATTGTCCATTCGACCCCAATTCACCCCACCGCCGAGAAGACCACCAACTCCCTCACCTCCGTAACTTTCCAAATTGTTTCGGATGGTGCAGTCACTGTCAACAATTGCATGATGTCTCGTCAGGCGCCCGTGATATTGGTTTTAGGCCTGTTTGGAGGACGGAAATACTCTAGCGGGAAGATTCCTTGGCAACCTGCCTGGGCCCTCTTCGGACAAGCCAAAGCCTTTGGCACCCTCTACTTGTCTAAGGCAGCGTTAATGGAAAAGATGCTTTCCGAGATCGCTCATGTCAACTCCCAAACGACGATTATGTCACGATACCCGACAGCTACTGAGGAGGAACTGGGAGTATACATTACCACCTGGGCTGAAAATCCCCTGCGCAACTTCCGCCAATGTAAATGGAAGCGCACGAAGAACACCGAGCTCCTCGAGTATGGTTGGCATCATCGCGACGATCTGAGTCACGAGCACGAATGGACCGACGAAGTAGTGGGAGGCGTTTCTGCTCAATGTTTGTCCGATTGTTCGTCTGTGGCCCTTATCTTAGCTAACAGTCAAACTCGTTAGGTACTACAACTAACAGGCTCACTATCCCGACGTCTCAACCTACGCAACAACTGGAAATACTTGTTCACGGAGAGTCCACGATCAAGCTCACAAGTAAAGAACACTCAAGTTGGAGGTGAGTACCCATATCCATCGTATGCGGCATGTTATCCATCGTTTGTTGTAGTTGCTGTGTGGTGAAATGGGCTGCTCCCATCACAATTGTGACCGATCAATGTGGACTTGTCATAAACTCCGAAGCACAAAAAGTGACACCAAGCTTCGGAGACGTAGAATCCCAAGGAGAGTGGTCCAATGACGCCTTCAACCCCAAGAAGCTGCTACAGGAGCAATTTCCCGAAATCGTTGACTTGGACGGCATCTTCGATCATCTGGAAGAGTTTCTAACTCGCAATTGGACGTTCTCGTATGCTGGCATGCAAGCATACAGTCTGGGCTCCCCTCTGTTCACCCAAAACGAGGACTTCATCGCACAGCTTCGCCCTTTCAACGCAGAGGCGATCCCAACCACCACCAAGTCCATACGAGCTCGTTAGTTTTCCTCCCATGAATTCGAGACTGAGTGATTAACGTAACTTCCATCAAAGCTTTTGCAGTTCGGCCGAAGCTTGACCTCCCTCCGAACTGGCGCACAGGTGCAGTGAATTCGGGGTCACCCAGGTTCCCACTTCGACCGTTGTCAGCGTTGACTCCAGCCCCTCTACGGGGCCTTTCTCCAACTCTCTCTTCGCCAGGCAGCATTGGTTCGCCTAGTATCCGGTCCTTGAGCCCGCCATACTTTGACCCTACCCGAGTTGCAATGACTTCGATTTCCGGTGCTTTCGAGAAGCCTGGGGCAGTCTCAGCCGTTGCATGAGGTTTCCTTCATATACGTTTCGCACTGTACTTTGTATGCGTCTTCATGTAAACCATTCTATATACTGTATCCCCGTATCCACAAGTGTTACGACATTCTATCGTTCAAGGTGGAATACGAATGGTGATGTTTTCAACCACATATTCCGAATCTGCATAACCCAGCATTTTTGGTAGGTAGGAACTGGGGGGAATAGGTGATCGAGAATATCCTGAGTGGCATGCGACTCACCTGTTGAGACCTTTGACCCTTGATATTTGCTCTGAGTTATAGTTCGCCAAACCTCGACCTACTTCTACGACGTCACCAGTGTTGTTCTCAGATTCGGTCTTTGGAACAAGTATCAGATCATCCTCTACGGAACTTAAAGGAGGAGCCTCTGACGAGTCAGTGTGTGTTGGCGTGCTGGGGCGCGTAGCTTGAAGAGCACGACTATACGCTGACTTATCAGGGGCTTCCTGGGTGGCACCTTCAACAGGCTTGCGAATGACTATTTTTACGGCTTGACCAGAGGCAAATGCGCCGATGACTTCGACCACTCCAGCTGCTAACAGCCGACCACCCGACTCCTTGCGGGAGAGAACGTGGTGAGCACCGCTATCAATGACAACGCTTCCGGCGGGGTTCAGTGTATGTCTCGTCCAAGCTTTGAGATCTCGCATTGGCGAAGTCGACGGTGTGAAGACGGTGTGTATCGGACGAACGGGGGTTGATGTACCACTGAGACCTTGGTTGGTGTTGGAAGCAGCTTCCAGTAGGTTGGGCGAGTCTATGGCCCTCACGGCATTGTGGTATTCTATGATCTTCAAGACGTTTTCAGGCTTCTTGCTGGATGTGATGATGGTCGTGACACCAGCCGCCGTGGCGATCTCGGCTGCGATGATCTTGGTCTCCATCCCACCCGTTCCAAGACTGGAACCCAGTGTTGTAGTGCTGACTGACCGCGACTTTTCAGCGTGGCCGACTAGGTCGACACTTCTAAAGACGACACTAACCTGTATTCCGGATATCGAGGATAGAATCAACGACCTCTATCTGCCGTGCATCGGGGTCTTTTCGAGGATTCGAAGTGTACAGACCGTCCACGTCGGTCAACAGGAAAAGATAGTCCGCATGAATCATCGACGATGTAATAGCAGAGAGTGTGTCATTGTCGCCGAATTTGATTTCCTTGGGTGATGTTCATGAAAGCGACAAAGAACGGCGGGAGGGTTCACTTACGCTGACGGATACGGTGTCATTTTCATTGACTATGGGTACGACTCCCATCGAAAGGAGTTCATTGAATGTGTTGACTGCATTAAGATATCTTGTTCTCTGAAACGCGTAAATGTATACTTGGAACTTACAGTGATGACGATTCAAAGGCGCACATCAGATATATCGCCACGCGTTAGGAGAACCTGGGCGATTGGTTGCTCCAACTGGCCGAAGAGGTTATCCCATAGCGCTATCAAACGTCCTTGGCCTATAGCTGCGAGTGCCTAGTGAGTTTTATTGTTCAACCAGAAGCATTGTGATAACCATACGCGAAGAGACAGACCTGCTTTCCCGAAAGGCTTTTCGGGCGCGATGGTAAATCCATACGCTTCAAGCCAACGCCGATAGCTCCCGAGCTAACGAGTACAACCTTGTGACCTTGCTTTCGCAGAGAAACGACGGTTTCCACCACCGCAGAGAGGGTCGATAAGAGAGGTTGATGAGTAGTTTCATGAACGATCGAAGAGGTTCCTAGGCGTGATAAGGGCATAATTTTAAGTCATGTCTCATTATCAAGCTCACCAAGCTTTATGACAACGGTGCATGGGACACTGGCTCGAGAACGGGGGGCCATAGAGGGTGATGAATTGATGAATTGATTACAAGTCGATTACAACCTCTAAATAAAAGTGCCATGAGAAATCCGATGGGCGCTTAGGTTTGGCGCCGTCACTCCTAGACACCCCTAAAGCAGAGGGCTGACAGTATTTCGATGTGGACTGGATTGTTGCTTCACATCTTTCCTCCTAACACCATGTCGAAAACTGCTATTCTCTTCTGTCTCGCATTATCTGCTGAATCTGCTGTGATTGTCTTCAAAGGCTCGTCGGACAACACATACATCTCAGTCGGCGACCTTGGGCTATCTCTGAATGCAACAAATCAAACACTACCGACGCAGACAAATCTCAGCAGTACGAGTGTTGCTCAGGTAGTAACAGATACCCCCGTACCGACATCGTTCTCTTCGAGTGTCGCGCAAGTGATCACAAATATCCCGGCAACCACTTCGTCCTTCCAATTACCCTCACCAGCTCCGGTGCAGAGCACCGAGAGTTCAAGCGCGTCGGAGCCGACTTCCTCTTCAAATACCCCTGAGCCTACATTAAATTGGGTTGTACCCGATAACATGGAAAACTTGGTCTCCTTCAACATAACCTACTTCCCCGCAGGGATTCAGAACATGGCTATAGTCTCTGGTATCCCAGCATCGGCTAGCGCGACCGATGCGGCAATAAAGGCAGTAGAAACGGGAAGCACGCCCCCATGGGACAATTCCACTTCCGTTCTCCAACTCTTATACCCAGCAAACTCGATCAATCCAGGGAACCGACCTCAGGGAGGAGCAGAATTCTACGCACAACCAATCGACATGTCTTCAGCAAACAAAGTTGATTTAGAATATAGCGTGTTCTTCCCGGCAGACTTTGACTGGGTCCGTGGAGGCAAAATGCCAGGGATATACGGAGGTCACGTCACCTGCTCTGGGGGAAACAACGCGAAGAGTTGCTTCAGTACGCGCCTCATGTGGCGGAGTGGTGGAGTAGGAGAGCTCTATCTTGTAAGTATTTCTACCGAGAGCCAGTGTCTTCTCGTCGCTGACACACGAATTTCCAGTATGCTCCCAAGGACAAGCAAACAAAGGCCTTGTGCTCGCATCCTCAATCCGTCTGCGACGCAACATATGGCTTCTCCGTAGGAAGGGGATCCTTTACATGGGTCCCAGGAGGCTGGACACACATCCGTCAAACCGTGGGTCTGAACACGCCAGGGGAAACGGATGGCACGTTCGCGCTCGAAGTGAATGGAAAACAAGTCATCAACAGGGAGGATGTCTTCTACCGAGACGTCGCTGCAGCGAGCAAGCCCAATAACGGAAAGAATACGGACAAACCAGCACCAGCACCAGCACCAGCACTGCCAGCGCCGTCAAAGTCGCCGAAGCCATCTCCCGACGCCGGCGGGTTATTAGGCCCGATTATTGGTGGATTGTTCGGTTCGCAGGAGGCTGAAGATGTCGATCCGGTCGATGTGGACTTGGATATCAGACCACAGAGCATTATGGAGCTCGATGAATCGGATGAAGGACCTGAGGACGACGATGACATGGCTTCTTCGGACGGCAGCATGGAAAGTCCTTCCGTATACCTGCATGAAGCCCAGGAGGCAAAACCTGGACAACCAGTCGGATTTATTGGATTGTTCTTTAGGTGAGCCCTAGCCACTTAGTCGTTGAAACTAGCATGGGCTAATGTGACGTTGCAGCACCTTCTTCGGGGGACATGACGAAAAATACGCCACACCAAGAGACCAGTATGTGTGGTTCAAGGACTTTGCAATGGCGGCAGAATAGTAATAAATAGGGCAGAGTCTGTGTGTAGTGTGCGAATACCAGTCCATCTATAAATAACATAAGGAGTCCATTGAGCTTGACCGGGAAAGGTTCGACACCGAGTGGAACGGGCTTCAAACAGCCCAGAAGGCAACAGCCAGCGCGAGGATGAGGGTAATGAGGCTGAGAAGCCAGAAGGGAGCGGTCGAAATAGGCCCCATCTCCACGGCTTCTTTCAACGCACTCTCAATACCTTCTGACATGGCTTCCATACCGAAGAGTGTCTTCGCCCGCAACCTAGCTCTATCTGAGAGGGCTTCTCTTTCAGCTGGAGGTAATGCCACAATGGTCATCAAGGTTTCCGCCCAGATGTTTGTATCAGGTGAACACAGCCAACCAGTTCGTTCTGAATCCGAGGAAGCTAGAACACTCTCGGTCGGACCACCACTATTGCATGCTAAGACTGGTAGGCCGCAAAGCATGCCTTCGACAGGAACGATCCCGAAATGTTCGTTCGCAGGGGTGTATAGAAGGCAAAGAGTCGAGGGCGCGGTCAAAAGTGCGGAGCGCTGCGCAGTGGTGAAGTTGAGGACAAACAAAACGTCAGGATCGTCCGTAAGACATTCGAATGGTGGTATAGGGGTCTTGGACGAGGGAGGTGTCGTAATTTTGAATGTGAGGGAATGCGACCGAGCGATAGCGAGTAGCGAGTCGAGGGTTTCGATGTTGTCCGGTAAACGGGGATCATAACCGCCTAGAAGAGTTTAAGCCTTAGAAACTTTGATGTTCCTCGTGGACTTACCTCCAAGGACAAGGCGTAGGTTACGGTGATCCGGGTTCGTGCTGCTCTCTTTCAGTAACGCAAAGGCCTTCAAGGCCAAGGCTGCATTCTTCTTCTTCTCGAAGCGGTTCAAGGAGAGTAAAGTGGGCCGCGTCCTAACGCACTGGAGTTATGAACTGAACGTAAAGAATGGTGCGCGTGGAACGTACGAGGCTACTTCGACCACGTCTGAAGATGAAGAATTCGCGGGAGCTGCGTAAGCAGACGTATTGATGCCCGGATACACGATTTTGGGGACATGCGGTATGGATGCGAAGTAGGTTTTGAAGATGCGGGAAGTAAATTTGGAGTTGGCCAGTATGATATCGGCTTGCCCTTGAACCAAAGATGAGCTAGAAGCCATACGTCTGTAGAAAGCGCTCACTCGTTGTGACCTCCTCTAGCCAATCCATAGGAATGCGATAAAGTTGCTTCAAGAGCCCGCCTTTCGTCTTGATCAGCTTTCCTTCAGAAAATTCTCCATTGGCGAGTAGTTTATCGGGGAAATGGCAGTAGAAAACGGCACGGGTTCTTCCTAAGGTTCTTAGGAACGGGATGCATGTGGACAGCTGGTCCACGAAGTAGACATCGTACGCAGGGCCGGTTCGCAGGAGTAAATGAAGAGTAAGATGGAGTTGCCGGGCATGTGCGAAGAGGATATGGAATTTCCCTTTTATTGACCGAGGAAAAGGTGGGACGACGTAGTGGACTTTGAGGGTACCTGTACAGCGATTTAAGTGATCCATTAGATTATAAGAGTACTTCCACGCACCATCTTTAGTCTCCTCAAAGCTATGAGTCGGGTCGTGATAGGATGTGTACACGTCGACCGAATGTCCAAGGTTCTGCAGGCCAATTGCTGCGTCGACAACAAGTCGTTCTGCGCCTCCTGTCAAAGGTACAGAAATCAGTGAGCAAAGCCTCGGATTGTTTGCGCAGTTGGCCAAGTCGGCGTACCTATACCAAGGTCGGGATGGAGGAAAGCTATTCGAAGTGGTGGCATTTGGAGAAGGATAGCGTGGCACCCATACGTGCAAATATTCTCAAACATAGACCCTCCGCGGGATGACGGAATGAGGCCGAGATGTCCCGCGGAATGTACCCGCGAAGCCTAGACATCTCTTCGTTGTCTTTGCCTGGTAGCAGCAGCATCAAAGCTCGTTACAATGCACTCTCCCTGGGCTAAACGATCGTTGTCCACTTCTTCCATTTTCTCCCAAACTGGTTCGTATGGAAGGCCTGAGCCTAATTTACCTAGTTCTCAGTCAATTCGACTGCTAGACACGCCTCAAGGCCTCAAAGATCCCGGGGATGAAATTTTGAAAGGTAGTACTGTTCAGGTCATTGTATAAAGGCTATGCTCGACATCCTTCTAGTAGACCACCAGGCCACCCCAAGATGTTCTTCAACTGCCTGCCTTTCGCCATTGGCCTTCTGTTCGCCACTTGCACAGTCGCTTCCGGCGTCACAATCGCTTACGACAAACGCTACGACTCCGCCAAAACGTCGGTCTCCAAAAGCGCTTGTGGCAAACGCCTCGAGACATTCTTGGGGGCTCATACCTACGGGTCGATCCCGACGTTCCCCCAGATCGGCGCAGCAGATTTTATCACCCATATCGATCACCCAAGCTGCGCAACATGCGGAATGCTCGTACACGTCGACGACGAGGGAACGACGCATTTGATAAACTTCCTGATCATGGACCGCAGCACAACTGCGCCGTTTGTTCTGGGCAAGAAGGCGATGGACAGATTGACAGGGGGGCATGCAGAAAAGCTCGGCACAGTCAACGCAACCTTTCGGCAAATGCCCAACAGTTTCTGTGAGAAACCTATTGCAATGTCGATGCCGCTGGATGAGTGCCAATGAAATGCGAAGGTAAGACCGCTCACCTGACATGTGGCAGCCAATTCAGACCCTGATATGATTCTGAATAATCCAGGTCATTCCGTCGGCTGAGGAGTGGACTCGGTCGGAAAGCGTTGAAATCTCATTGGATAGTGGGAGCGATTGAAACCTTGCAGATAGTGACCGTATCAGTAGGATTAGTGGCGAGATTACATTGCGTTGACTCCTTTGCATGCTAGGAGCCGTCAAGGGGCCTCTATGGTGGTTCCCACCCGACGGAACGCGACCACATCACCGGTTCCCCCTTTCAGTCATCATCTCACAATGCACTCTATATATAAACGTTGAAATCAGCAACGCACATCACTGTTTGACTGGCGAGAGAAAACAAATCTCGACCCGTGTTTCAGACTTCTTCCAGAACCCCCAACTACGATGATCCTCCTCCTTCTACGATCTGCGCTGGCTGCACTTTCTGCATATGGATCTTACAAGCTGTTTCAACTTATCTACAGCGAACTCACGTCCCCCCTCCGCCATCTGCCTGGCCCGAAGAGCTCTAGTTGGTTGTATGGAAACTTTAAGGAAATCTTCGATGCCGTGAGCCAATGTCATGGGTCTTGAAGTTGGTTTGTCGTTGACGCTTTGTGGAAGGAAAACTCGGTGTTGCATGAGAAATGGGTTAGTGAGTACGGCCCGACGATCAAGTATCGAGGGATGTTCGGGGTGGGTGGTTTATGTCTCGTTCGTGGCTATTCGTGGTCGTTAACGCGGAAGAAACAGATTACCCGATTGTACACCGTGGACCCGAAGGCTTTGAACCACATTCTCATGAAGACTGATATATACCATAAGCCAAGTGCTGCAAGACATGCTCTGCAAAGGATTCTTGGCGAAGGTGAGTATCGTCTATTGGCCTAAGTATCCTAAGGCTCACTCTCTCCGGAGGCGTACTCGTTGTTGAAGGTCCATTTACTCTTTCCATGCTTGTCCGTCCATCGTGCTCATCCGTCCATAGGCGAAAAACACAAACAGCAGGTATGCGGTCTCCGTTTAAATGAAGCAGCTTGTGACCTAATTGACTTGTATCCAGCGCAAAATTATGGTGCGATCAGGTTTCCTCAATGCCGTCATTTCCTCAACCAATATCCATATAGAACCCTGCTTTCGGACCCATACAAATTAGGGACCTTACAGAAACGTTTGTGGCCAAGGCCATCCAACTACGAGACGTATGGGCGTTGGAAGTATCCAAAGCAGGAGGAACCGCACAGATCGATGTCCTTTCATGGCTCAGTAGAATGACGCTGGATGTCATTGGTTTGGCAGGCGAGTCATCAACACGATCAGTCATTCCAACAATGACTTACCTCTCCCTAGGCTTCAACTACAAATTTGATGCGCTCATCGGCGAACGTAACGAACTAAATCAAGCCTTCTCCACCGTGTTTCATGCCAACACGCAATTCGAAGTGTTCCCTTTACTCCAATCGCTGATTCCACCTCTTCGGTTGATTGTACGTGCCAGGTCAACGAATCTCCTTATTCGCAACTCATGAGACTCGGTCAGAAAACGTCGAGGGATCGCGCATCCCAGGCAGCTCGTGACTCCATGGCTCGCATTGGAAGGCAGCTCCTCGCTTCTGCCAAGAGTGCCGTCGTCCAGGCAGAGAAAGATAACGTAGATGCAGGGCTTCAGTCACGCAACCTACTGTCCTTGCTGGTCAAAGCAAATACTGCTGCTGATCTAGCTGATCATCAAAGACTCAGTGACGAGGACGTCTTGGCTCGTTCGTCCATCCCTCTTTTCTATAGCTCCTCGTCACTGATGACTGTATTTTACAGAGGTCCCTACGTTTTTGACGGCAGGACATGAGACCACGAGGTATGTCCTTACCATCGAATTGTAAACGCGTCTAATGTGATATATATAGCACGGGGACTACGTGGGCTTTATTCGCCCTCACCCAAAATCGCGCCGCCCAGGATAAACTGAGAGAAGAGCTTCTCAATGTTCCCACTGACACCCCAACGATGGATGAGTTAAACGCCCTCCCTTACCTGGATGCTGTGGTTCGCGAAACACTACGTGTTCACGCGCCAGTACCGTCGACCATTAGAATCGCCGTCGCAGACGATGTGATCCCTTTGAGTCATCCTGTAACCGACAAACTGGGCAACGTCCATCACTCAATCACGTACGTCTCTCAGCTATATGTTCGTCTCCCACCCTGATCATGTTTTCGTTCACCCAGTGTGCATAAAGGACAACTACTATTTGTCCCTATCCTCCCTATGAACCGGATGAAGTCGATCTGGGGCGAGGATGCCTTGGAGTTCAAGTACGTAATGACTCGTACCGCAGCGCGGTTTACATCTGATGTGTGTTTTCCAACTTCAAGGCCGGAGCGCTGGGAGGCCGTTCCAGAGGGTGCTACCGCGATCCCAGGTATCTGGGGGAATATGATGACTTTCTTGGGTGGCCCACGCGCGTGCATAGGCTGGCGATTCTCAGTTGTTGAGTGAGTACTAGCTTAATTTCCTCCTTCACAGGGAACTCACCCCTCCTCGCTAGGACGAAAGCTCTCCTATTCACACTCATCCGTTCATTCGAGTTTGAACTTGCTGTGCCGGCCTCTGATGTTGCGAAAGTCACTAGCGTCGTTCAGAGACCGATCATCAAGAGTGCGAAAGAGTCAGGGAACTTCATGCCGTTGATCATCCGACCGTATCAACATGAATGAGGGATTTATGGTTATTTGTGAGTTATTTAAAGCATATAGTGTCTTGTATACTACTTTGTTGTGTAGCATTCTGTACACGGGTTCTAGTAATATCTTTATATTTCGAAGCGTGATCGCTCAAGAAGCCTCTTCCTGCTGGAGGTACTTCGGATCATCCAGTAACTTCGCGAAGCTTATGACGGGGTTGCGCCCCGTCACACAGTTCAATTCATTCTCGCATAACATAGCTCATCCGACTTTCCATCCACAAGCCCCTTCACCTCGATTGACGACAGTGTCGCTAGAAGGGAACAATCTATTTACAGCCACAGTGCTCAATCGGGTCGACTCAGCTTCAATTTACGACCTCAACCAAGTCCTACCACTATTCCAAACAACAGAGGATATTGGGCTTGGGAGCTTCTTAAACATCGGGTTTACTTGTTTTCTATGACAGGCGACTCTACACGTGAACGTTTGGCTGGCGGTCCGTCGAAGAGGAGGTCAAGGTATCTCTGGACGATAACGCCCCGTCTTCCCGGCGGGGAACCTAGCTCGGTTAAGGTGATATAAAATACACAGAAGGGTGCCCTAGTCAGTGTCGTCGATTGCTCCGCTCGTCTTCTCTCGAGATGATGCGCAAACTTTCATCGTTACTTGGGTGTGAGTGGCATTCAACACCTTGCTTCTAAACAACCTAATCGCTATTCCTGTTTATTATCAGTCCTGAATGCGGGGGTTTTCGCCTTGATGGCCACCAATGCTGTCGCTCAGACAACCTTCACCAATCCACCTATTTACACTGATCTCGCCGATCTCATGGTCATCAACGTAAACAACACGTTCTACTATTCCTCCTCCACTATGCATTACTCCCCTGGAGCTCCTATCCTGCGCTCCTACGATCTGGTCAACTGGGAGTTTATCGGCCACTCAGTTCCCACTCTGAGCTTCGGCGACAACGATTCGTACAACCTCGTCAATGGGAAGCGTGCTTATGTGCGCGGTATATGGGCATCTTTCTTCAACTACCGTGCAAGCACCAATACCTGGTTTTGGGGTGGATGTGTCGACTTCAGCAAGACCTACATATACACTGCGTCCTCGGTTACGGGCCCTTGGACACAAGTCAGCGTTCTGAATACCTGCTATTATGATGCTTCCTTGCTCGTCGATGACGATGGCTCCCTCTACGTTGCATATGGGAGCTCTACTATCAATGTGGCTAAACTTTCTCCAGACGGCCGTAGCCAAGTTTCAACCCAGACTGTATATACGACTGACTGTAAGTGACTTTTGTCCTTGCTGTTAAAGCAATCTTACGACTCTTACGACTATATATAGTGTACATTGAAGGCTCCCGCTTCTACAAGCGCAACGGCAGATACTACATCTTTGTCACACACCCTGCCTCGGAGGAATATGTCCTTATGTCTACCAACGGCCCCATGGGTCCCTATACAATTAAGTCGCTGGCCCTGAGCCTTTCGCCCCCGGTACCCGGTACTGGAAACCCTCACCAAGGTGGCTTGGTTACTACATCCAATGGAAACTCGTATTACATGGCCTTCATCGATTCTTACCCCCTAGGCCGCGTCCCTGTCCTCGCTCCTCTGACATGGGGCTCTGACGGTTTCCCCTCTCTCCAACTCGTCAACGGTGGATGGGGAGCATCGTATACATATCCCTTAACCGCACATACCCTTCCTTCTCCGTTCACCACCGATAGCTTCTCTGGTACCTCCCTCAAACCTGAATGGGAATGGAACCACAATCCCGATACCACCAAATTCCGCGTTAACAACGCCCTTTTCCTTGATACCGCCACGGTCACGTCCGATCTCTATGCCGCTCGCAATACATTGACTAGGCGGATCATCGGACCCGCGTCGACTGGAACCATTGCAATTGATGTTAGTGGCATGAGGGATGGGGACCGTGCTGGTCTTGCACTCTTCCGCGATTCTTCAGCTTATGTTGGCGTTGCACGCGACAACGGACAGCTGACGATCCGATTCGTCAATGGTCTAACGATGAATTCGGATTGGACGACGTTGAGCACAGGCAATGTCGTTGCCTCTGCTGGTATCTCGAGTGGGATCGTCTACCTACGTATCACTGCGAATGCGGCGTCGAGCTCCAACCATCAGGCCACTTTCTCCTACAGTACCAACGGGTCGACGTTCACGCAGATTGGAACGTTCACGATGATCACGGCTTGGCAATACTTCATGGGCTACCGTTTTGGTATCTTCAACTTTGCAACGATCGCCACAGGTGGTACCGTCAAAGTCAGCTACATTGATATCCGAGCGAGCGTACCAAGTAGCGTGCCGATCGTAAGCTCGACTCCTGCTTCTCCAACTAGCACGACGTCCACGCCGGCTCCTACTAGTGGTAGTGGAACGGTTCCACAATTCGGACAATGCGGTGGTAATGGCTGGACTGGAGCTACGGGTAAGCTTCACGATTCCAAATCGGAATGTAGATGTCTATTTCTAACAATTCTTTGACAGTATGCCAGTCACCCTTCACCTGCCAAGTACAGAACGAATGGTACTCCCAATGCGTGTAGACATCTACACTTGCTTAGTTACAATTTATTTACATATTAGTTCCGACGTCTGTATTCAGAACTTCCAAACGTCAATCCTGGTCTTCCCATCGCTTGACGCCGCAACGCATCTATTCCCTGCCGCATCTATCACAACCTCCCAAACGCCTCTGGATCGCCCTTCAGACAAGAGGACCTTCTTGTCCCCGGTCTTGATATCAACGACTTGAACCAAACCATCACTCCCTGAAACAAGCTTCTCTTCATCGCCGTCGATAGCGGTGATGGTGAACTTGTGATCTATCTTGCGCACTGGTTCAAGGGTCTTAGGGTCCCAAACAATGACCTGGCAGTCGGGTCCTCCGGAGAAAAGGAACGATGGGGAGATCTTGAGGAGAGCGACGAGCGATGGGTGATCTTTTAAGACGGCTTTACAAGTGCCGTCTTCTAAGCTCCAAGCACGCAAGGTGCCATCCATTGAACCAGAGTATACTCGGTTGGCTGAGGGATCCATAACAATGCTATAAACTTCAGACGAGGAGCTTGTCAACTTAATGCATGTTGTAATCGCTTAACTGAGCTGACCTTTGGACGTATGACCTTCCAAAGTCCACAGACATTCTCCTGATACGACATCCCACACACGCACAGTATTGTCGTAGCTCCCAGAAACCACGATCTTTCCACTCGTAGCCATACTGCGTATACTGTCGGTGTGACCTTTGAGGAGGAAAAGGTGGTATGGATTGTTGGACAGATCAGATCCTTCCTCGCCGATGTATTTTGGATCATCTTGGAGGGGGAGTCTCCACACGTGTATTTCGCCATCGCGGCTGCCCGTAACGATGAGGGGGTTGTTCGATCCTTCCGGGACAGTGATGGACACGCATCGAATGGTCTTGGTGTGACCGTAGAAGATGTGTGTGCATTCGCCGGTTTCGAGGTTCCAGACTCTGATACTGTGATCTTGCGATACGGTGACCAAGGTACCCTCGTGTATCGCTATACCCCAAACACCACCTGCGTGCCCTTCGAGGGCTCGGACCAGCGTCCCGTCGTAGTTCCAGACGCGTACGGAGAAGTCGTCGGAAGCTGTGATGATGGTGTCCTTCCACAGCAGGAGACTAGTGATAGTGCTACTCCCGTGAGCAGCAAAAGAAGTATGTGCGGGTTGTTCGACGCGTAGCCAGTTGGATGTCATTGTGGACAGTGATCGTTGAAATTTAGAACGTTGATGAGTAGATGAATGTTTGTGTTGAAGAGTTGCACGGATAAAGCCGCGTATTATATACAGACACAAAGCCCCCGCGATTGCTGTTGCATCACGCACTGCCTTAATAACGCCTGTGACTCTGAGATGGCCGAGTTTGTTGGACAGACGCGTTTCAGGCTTTCGGGGATGCTTGACGCGTGACGTCACCGCGTATGTGTCATGTGAGCCTCAGGGTACCGTACACGCGTTCCCTCACGTTCCTTGTTCCCACTTGTTCCCCTACCCTCTTTTTTCTGCTAGGATGGCCACGATCCACTTCAAACATGATCGTGTCTGACGGCTTCCCCCTTGAGCTTGTTAGCTCACGGACCCCGTCGTCGCTTTTCTATGCAAATTAGACGAGTTAGCAACCTTACCATGTGGACCAGCTGGACCAGCTCCTCCTGCGCGAAAGGGGAACACCAGATCACGACGTGTCACTTGATCACTTGGTCGAAAAGTCTTCCAGACTTCGACGATCAGTCATGCACATTCCAAATATGGCATGACAACGACCATATAAAGGCGGCTTCTTGCTGCGCAGCTGCGCTTCTTAGTAAGTTCAAATGTCAGAACCAGTTCCTGAACCCACCACTGTCCACCACCACCATCACAACCACGACCATGCTCATCACCATGGTCAACATCAGCACGGCGATAATCACCAGCATTCGCATGGAGGGGATTCGCATGGAGGGGACGACTTCGCCGTTGCAAATGCTCAGCACTTCAACGAGCATGGCGCGAAGGGGTTTGAAGAACATCCTTTCGCGAAGGAGCTGACTGAGCGGCAAGCTGCGGCCTATTTGGCGGCCTACCCGTTCGACGAGGAGAAGACTGTTCTGATGGACTTCGCGTGCGGTCCCGGTGAGTTCGAGGTTGTCTGGTTGAAGATGAGGGGTTTTCTAAGCCATACCTCACCTCTAGGTCTGGTATCACGAGAACTAGCTAGCCACACCAAGCAGATCGTCGGGGTTGATATCACTCAAAACTTTGTCGATGAGTTCAACAAGCGCGTCAGTGATCAGGGAATCTCCCCAGAGGAGATGAAAGCTGTTTGTGTTCATCTAAAAGGCGAAGATGGGGAACTAGATAACATGAAGTTTGACGTGATCATCGTGAGTCTCGCGTCTCTCACCCTTGACGTTGCTTCTGATCGTGTCTACTAGTGCGGTATGGCCTACCATCACATCTCTTCGATCGCAGATACCACCAAGATGCTTGCCTTCTTTTTGAAACCGGGAGGCGCCCTGCTTGTCATCGACATGCTCAAAGAAGAGGGCGGTGAAGACTTCCATCGTGACCTCGGTAAACCTGGATGGGAGAAAATAGTTGCTCATAAGGGAGGGTTTGCTGAAGCGGACCTTCGGACTGTATTCGAAGGCGCAGATCTAGCCTTCGAGCTGAGCGTCGTGGCTAAAGCTAAGCACCACGGGTTCCCAACGAAATTGGTACTCGCGAAAGGAATCAAGAAGGATCAGTAATTGAAGCGTATTGATTATAAGTAAACTGTAGGGTATGATGATACATTGCGATCGTAGCGGTCATAACAGCAAGTACATATCGATACAGGGATGTGAACTATGTCCCAGAGAGACCTATTAACCGATTAAACACAAGAAACCAAGGATAAAATACGATGCCGCGAACAGCCCAAAAGGAATAATAGCTAAATAAACAGCGATAGCAAAGCAAGCAGTGGGATGAGAAAAGCGAGATCATCAAAGCGATTGCACGATAATTGCAGTGTCGTCGATCCAAGCCGTGTCCATGTTCAGCGTCAACACTCTTGAAACACTGTATCGGTCTTCTCCACCGAGTGTTTCGCGGAGTAGTCGAAGCGCCATATTATTCGAGCCACGTACGCTCACATGTTGTGTTAGAGAAACAAAGGGATCTTCCGCTTTCATACTTACCGCCGCCGTCAACCCTTTCGCCCATTTCTTCATGATGTTCTTCTCGTTCTCCTCATCGCCGCACAAGTCCGCGAATCCGTCGGAAGCAAGGATGAGAAACCGTCTCGGAGTCGGCGAGAACAAGGAGGGAGATTTGTCACTAGGTTGTTCCAGTCGGCGATACGTGATTTCCGGTGTCGACGAGATGTACGGCGGTGTCAGATTTCTAACCAGAAACTCTTCCCAAGGAGATGTGTCGTGTAAGCCAGGTAACAGATTATAAAGAATTCGTCTGCTGAAGTCAGGGTGTTGTTTGAATGGGATGTCTCCCAGGCCTGGTAAATGTAAATGAAGGCACATATGAGCGCAAAGTATGCCTCGAGGAACCACGAGCACGTACATCGGAACGGTGCTAAGGCACCGAGAACTCGGCGATCGACGACACACTCAGGTTCACCGGGATGTTCGGCGCGAACACGAGCAATCTCGTCATCGTTCCCGCCATTCTGCTCATTCGTCAGCCTGTCAGTGACCCATTCGCCCGATTGATCATCATAGGTCACAAGGGCTACGGGTAGCGTCAAAAAAGAAGAAAAAAAATCATAAAAATGTCAGCTTTCTTCCAGTCAATATATCAAACTTAGGAACGCACTAGCTTGGCAATCACCGAGTTGCGCTACCCATAGTGAGGTGTGATCCGGGTCGACGAGGGCAACCAGTGCTGTGGTACCGTACATGCATAGTCTGGCCTTGCGGTAATTTGGTCCATGGTCATTGATGATGCGTCGTATGTCGGCGTCAGAATAGTTTTTCAATTGTTCAATGTTGCCGCCGAAAAGGCCTAGGACGTCCTGGGCAATCGCTTCGTCAAACGCGATGATAGAACGGGTGAAGAGGTTGCTGATGAATTCGGGGGAGTAGATTTGAGGCTTATTGGGTTCGAAAGCCTCTGTGAGGAACTCGGACACGATAATAGGGAGGTGATGCGATACGTGTTCGACGGTGACGTCCCCAAGGTGACCTATAGGTGAAGTCAAGTGAGCAAATCGACATTCTATACGCGTCACTTCGTCCTCCGTCGGCTTCCCCAAGTGAATCTTGACGAGCTGACAAGATACAAAGAATACGGGCCACTCACCGTCAAAGACACCTGTGAAAGCCCACTTCTTGCCATGAATTTCCAGCTCTTTCGCCACGTAACGGTCCTGGGTACGCGTCCGAGGGCAAGGCTGGAAATTCAGGCTATCCGCCCGAAATCCTCCCTCGAAATATAACGTCTGCGGCTTTGCCAGACTGCTCAGCTCCTTCCACAGCTCTGGTTCGTCGAGCACCTGATATGCCTTCGGCCACGGCCCATCCTCCGCGTCACACCGCGAGCCCGGGATGTCATCTGCGAATGCATACGCATACGAGGCGCGTTCCACCAACATGGTGCGCAGGAAGCGGAAAAAGACTCGAAACTGCAGCTTGACAAATATTTCTCGGGCAAGTATAAGGAATGGAGGGAATCTGTTCAAAGGGGGGAACATTCGGATTCAGTAACAAGTCCTTTTGTAACCCGGAGGCCAATATAAAGGGATTGGAATTTTCACCTTAAAATGTCGAACGGGGACGCGAGAGATGACCCTGGTGGTACAGCTGTGAAAATGCCTCCGGTCGAATGATATCTAATCACTGGATGCCTTCACGTGGACCACCTCGCGCCCATCCTGGCCGGGGCAATGTATCCGGGCATGGAAACGCAGCAAGAAATCAAATTCACTACTGCAAACGTCTCAAACGGGACGTCTCAGGTGGAGGTCTACCTATTCGATTTGGGTTAGTCCAAGTCCAAGTACATATATTAACTTGATGCTACAATGGTGATGAATGGAAAAACAAAGAAGAGAAAATGCTGAATGGAGAGGACATGCAACAGTCTCTATGATATACTTATGCGGTAACGATGAACAAGGCTATATATTAAAGGCACAGTATTGGTCCATGATAATATATACGAAATCGTGATAGCTCGGATAGAGTGGATGGTCCGGACACGAGTATGCTCTTGCTGACAGCTAAATCTGAAAGAACAATGCGGGACCAAGGCCGGGTCGAGCGGTTGTCCTGGTGAATACGTGGTCATTTTCGGAAAGGGTTGTTGGACGAGCCGGTCTTCACTGGTTCCATCCAATACATTCCCTGGCTGACGGGTGGCGATGCCGCCAACGCCGGTCGTATTGCATTAGCGTAGGTCTGTGCTTCGGTGGGAACAGGTGGGATGGTGCTCTCCTGCTCAGCACGAGGCGGCCCAGAGCGATACATATACGACCCAAACGTGCTGCTAGACAACCGAGTCGAAGCGTAGTCCTTGACAGGTTGCCTCGTCTCCGGAGTTCGACGAGGTACGCCAGTAACCTCAGAGTAAATGGAATTAGCGGCCAGGTGACTCCTGCGGCGATTGGCATTCTTGCGAAGGTCAGATGACGACCCTCCAGCCATGCCGGACGACGAGTCCCCATACGAGTCGATTATCTTCTCCGTGTCGCTGTAATGACGTGCCTCTTCAGCCTCCCGCAACCTCATCAATTTGATCTCCTCGCTCTCCGGATCCAATCCTCTGCGGGGTCGTTGTCCGCCAAACAGCTTCTCCCCAAACCTAGCAAGACGCCACCGCCAGTCTCCGTGATGGGGCAGATTCTTGGTCTGAGCAAAGACAGCAGTTTGTTTGGCACGTTGCTTCCTTGCACGCCGTCTCCACAGCATCAACACGAGGACAAAGATAAACGCGCAACCAAGAGTCATGAGTAGGATCTGCCACCACTCCAGAGGTCGATTCTTTGTTTCATTGCTGACGACCGTAGGATTGGTTAACCCGGTGATCGATGGCAGGGGCGTTGGGGTATTCGTTCCGGTAGGCTGGGGTACAATCACGAGCGATGATAGACAGATCCCCAGGCCAGGAATAACATTGGATGATCCGTCGCAGTTTGCAGGTCGGCAAGTCCCCGCTTGAACGATTTGAGTAGAGCTTGAGCATGCCAAACATTTACTCGGCCCGGCGCCAGAGCAGCTGGCACAACTTGAATCGCATGGAACGCACGATGAAGTGGTCTTGTCAAAGAATTGGGTTCGGCTGCAAGTAGGAAGGCACCGGCCGTTGGTGAGGACGGGTCGGTCAGGTGGACAGGATGAACATTGATTAAATGAACCTCCGGAACAGCTGGCGCAATCGGGATGGCAGGTTAGGCAGGAGCCGGATGCACTAAATGTGTTCGATGGACAAGTCGAAATACATCTTCCATTCGAGGCTAGTTGATTGCCTGAGCAGGTCAAGCAAAAATCGGCTGCGCCCGCGCAAGTGCCACAAGACGCATCACATCCTGACAAGAAGAATCTATGAATAAAACTAGAACAAAAAGGGGTAGGAATGGGAAGGACGCACGAGTGCAGGTGAGGTTATCTTGGGCGACAAAGAAACCAGTCGGACAGCTTTCAACACACTTTCCCTCCGACAACACAAATCCAGGAAGACAACCAGTGCATTGCCGCTGACTGACTGTTGAAGCCACAGTGAAATTGGGAATTCTACATGATGTACATTTGGCACCACAGGCTGGAAAGGATAGAATTGATTAGCAAGTGAAAGAAAGTTGATCGTTTGGGGTGACTGACTATCGCATTCGAGCTTGTTGTTGTCCGCTATGAGGTCAGATCCCTCGCAGACACCGTCACCGTTTGTCGCAACACAACTCCCATTGAAAAGGAATCGACCCGATGCACAAACCGCACAATCATTCGAAGAGGGCCCCGTGCAAGTCCGACACGAAGGTGAGCAAGGTGTGCAATTCGTCCCATCGCTGAAACTTCCTTCAGGGCATAAAGTCCCTGAGGACGTAGGTGTCTGGATTGGGTTGCACTTGGTGCGATCGTTTGCATCTTGCGTGAACCCTGTCTTGCAATTAAGGCAGGCACCAGTTCCATCGGCACACTGGGTACATCCGAGCTGGCAGACTGCTAATCGTCAATATCATGTAGTCTGACCGAAAAAAGGTTTCTCACCTTGACAATCTCCCGTGGATGATAAGAAAAACCCATCTGAACATTTCGCACAAGCCGTGCCATTATCAGCGGTCGTCCAACCGGCATTGCAGGTACATTGATTATCCGCGCCGCAAACTCCATTCAAACAATTACACTGGGAAGGCGCATTGCTAGGAACAGGTGGCGTAAGGCATCTCCCAGTGCCAGTTATCCCTTCGTCGCAGGAGGTACAACCTTCGGGACACGGCTGACATGTCGCGCCGAAGAATCCTGGTGCACATGACTCGCAGGATGAGCCTGTGAACCCGGTAGGACAGGTACAAGTACCAGCCGCCGAGCAGACGCTCGTTCCAGCACAGGGAGGTGAACAGGAGGACTCGAGAGAAAGTAGGGAGAGGGAACCGGACACGTCGGAGGGAAGTTGTGAGATATCTGGAACGGAGTCCCAAAACACGACGCGGTCACCCGACGAGGATAGTATAGAAGCCCAAACGTTGGAGGAAAGGGCGAACGAATTGATGGATAATGGGATAGATGCATTGGGCGTTGAGGTGGTAGGTATTTCGCGAAATTCTGACTGGCCTCCGTAATGTGGATCAGCGTACACCGCAATTCCAGGCGCGAGTGCAACATTCAGAGGGAGGGAAACGGTGGACGATAGGTTGAAGCCAGGTGCTGGGGCGATTGAAGCCGAGGGTGCTGTGAGGAGATTGTGTAGAAATTGCGGGTTGGTCGTGCTCGTATACTGGCCAGGAAGCAAATGGATATTGGTGGGTGCGCCTGGCGCTGAAATGGAGGCACCAACTGGGAGAAATGCAAGAGAAATGTCAAATTGAGTCTACGGAGGCGAGCAAAACGACGCACTGGTAATATTCGAAAATCCCTGCAAACATTGACCTGCAATGCAAACAACTGAGGGAGTAGATTGCGCGACTGGGGAGAATCCGTCAGCGTCGGCGTCGGCGACCAACTACCAGATGACTTGGTACGAACCCACAGAAGCGCCAAAAGAAATCATGGCAATAAAAAGTCGTGAAGACATCTTGCGAACGAAAGGAAAGGAAAGAGTGAGGTAGGAGGTGGAGGCGACGAAGTCCACGTCTGCGCCATTCTGGTTTCCAGTGCCCTTTTTCTATTGTCTGTGCGCCGCGTTGGAGAATGTAAGCGCCCGAAGGGGAACAATGGGCGACCCTGAAGAACAAAGGCGCGTCGGTTAAACACACGGCCAAACAAGGCTAACAATGGGTTCTTTGTACTCACGTTGCACGAATAGTCGATTTTTTCCTTCTTCGACTTGTTCCCGGATACGACTTCGGTCTTGAGGGAAAGGGAGCGAAGGCGAAACCACTCCCCCTCGGAAAAGAAACTCGACTGAGGCTCGAAGCTTCGAGTTCGGACGTAAATTCTGTCGTTGGTACCAACTTTTGTTACGAAGTTTCCTGCAAACTCATCAGATCAGATTCCAGAGCACGATACCGACATGCGACGTCATGATTTCGAGTCTGAGAGTCTATAAACATGTCTCATCAGCATGACGTCTCTTGCACAGAATGACTTTGACCTACTCTAATCGCTGCAGGACACCTTGCTTTAGGATCTTCTATCCCCTTGCTGGGGCAGTACTTTTTGCACTACGCATCTTTGGATATCTCAAGCCCGGCGGGAAAATCAAGCCGTATTATGATTACGCGAATCGCAGAGGATCATGTAGGATGGCATCAAGGAGGTACAGAGACCACTTACTGTCACACCGACGTCGATGAGTACTGAGTACTGAGTACGAAGTGCTTACCTGTGCGGCGAGCTCTTCGCTTCGTCATACTACGCCAAGCGTTCAAGAAATCTTCAATTATGCAGATGGCACAAGTATAGCATATGGATACTCGCCTTTGTACTGAGTCCATTCCCATTGCCCTGTGGGCAAAGAAACCTAAAAATTTCGGCTTGATTCATGAGTGTAAGAAGCCGCATTGGGTGTAGTGAGATGATGGAGAGAAGAAAGAAACGAAGTCAACCTCAACCTCAGTTACTTCCAAGTTGCGTTGAAATATCGATGACGTCACGAGTGCGGCCCAAGCACAAGTCTGAAGCGCTGAAGTTGTTGGTCGAAAACGGACATGTTAGAACCTGTGTCCACGAGCCGCGTGCATATGTAGATACTAGTACAGAAGAAGAATTAGATCTACTGCATGCTATGTAAATATGGCGTCCACTATCTATTCGTGTGTGCCTTCTACCTAATATCTGTGTGCCTTGGACGGAGTGCTGGCTCAATTGCGAAGCCGTTTAGGCATCGAAGGTGGGCGCGGCCCCACCGAGAGGTCTGCTCGATGTAGCCACAGATATACTTGGAGCTGTAGTAGCCCAAGGGCTAGGCAAAGATGACGGCGACGTCTTCCGAGTCGAAAGGTGTGCTACGTCACGGGGTGCGGTATTTGAGACGGCTTGCCAATGAACCAGCTACGGAACACTTAATAGAAGTAACAAGCTGGATGTAGTCACAGTTACTCACCCATAACCTTGACTTGAGGTCCCTCCTTGACTTGCCCGATCTGTGAGGGCGGGACATCAGAGCTAAAGATGGATAGTGATGGTTGAAATCAACTTACAGTGGATTCCTGTGGGCCTGAGTCAAGGAGTTGATGGTAGGCCTGTAGAGCAATTTCAAGGGTAGGATCCCTGGCACCATCTGAGGGATACTTGGACTCTATGTAGTCAACGACCCGGGTAGCGCTATCGACAGCCCGAGACGCCAGGAAACCCCGCAGCATACTCGTCAGAAAGACAAGATTAGGCGGTGGAAAGGTGACGGGGGGAGGATTCGGGGGCGGTGGCGAAGGATCAACATCCGCTTCATCGGCTTCCGTAACCTCATCTGCTTCCTCACTTGCAAAGGTATTTCCTATGACCTCAGTTTCTTCCGTGGTAGGGGAAGCATCGGAGAGCATATTATCACTCTCTAGGCGTTTGAGGATCATAAACGCTCGCTTTTCATCACCAAGCTTAGCGTACGTCCCAGCCAAGTCAGTATAATGATAGAGCGTCGGCCGAATGCCGAGGGTAACCATATCCTGGAGAACCCTAGCACTGCGTGCTGGTCCGTATCTTATGCCGAAAGCTCGCATGAAGGGCACAAACGCGGAATCGTCCACTCGGTGCTTCCAAGACGGCGGCGGCGGTAATGCGTGGTCGAATACGCCAACACCAAAGCTGGACAGCAGAGCCTGATCTTCAGACGGAAGACCTTTGGCATACCGTAGGAATTTATCGTAAAGGATGTCGGTATCCTTGCGGGGGGCATAACGGGCTTGTCTGACCAGAGCATGCCAAACCATAGAGCAATGATATGGCGAGGGATAGTGTTTGGGGTTTTTGGAGTACCAATCGTTGAGAGGGTCGGATTGGCGCATCAGATGGAATGTATCCAACTTGTGTAATCGAGCAAGGATAAGATCTCTGGGGAGGCCGGTGAGGAAAAAGTGACTGTAGAACGTGAGGAGGATTTTATCATATTGGCGACGCCGATAGTAGCACATTATCTCCACGAAGAGGAACCTTTGAGCAATATGCGGTCCTGAACGCAAAGCTTTGCTACGAAGCAGAGTAAGGGCTCTGGTTCTACCTGTAGAAAGATAGCAAGACAATATCGAAACAATATCTCTGATGTGAGGCAGGGAGCCATCCCTGATAGCGGACTTGAGGGAACGTATATCACAGGCAATGTCCGCAGTGTCGCCGGTGGATAAATTCGGACGAGGGGAGAGTTGTTGGACATTGTAGGCAGAAGCAAAAGACGACTTGATTTGGAGAAGGATATCGTCAACAGGGAGGTCATCGCGAGCTCGTAGCCTGTTGACGAGAAGCTTATGGATATCATCCGCAATGGGCAGTGCATCGTTAGATTCGATGCTTTCCGCACTAGGCAGAAGCTTGAGAGCATACTCTTCCCGCCCAGCGATGGCCAAAGCCCTGATAGCCACACTTCGGAATGCATTCCGTGAATTGCGCATCTCGGATTTAATTGGCTCGAAGGGATGCACTTCACAGTATTGCTGATGGCCAGCCTCGAAGTCTTTGAGGAACTGGATGCTTACTTCCGCATCCGCGTAGCGGACCAGAGGCGGCAAGAGCCATCGAGCGACATTATGAGCATATCCCTTCGTGGCACAAATCAACCCAAAGCGCATGATCAACATAAGGTTAGTGGCTGGGGCAGCGAAAAGGCGCTTTCGTATGGCGGGAAACTCGCGTCGGCCTGAAACAGCGACTGTTGGTATCAAGGAGAACCATTTCGCAAACCAGGTCAACTGGTCAGAGGACATAAGGTAGCGGTCGATGGCGTTCAACGCGGCTTTCTCGTAAACCAAGGAGTGAGGGATGTGAATTCCTAGGTCTTGGGCCTCGGTCAGAAGATGGTCGGCTTCTTCAAAGCAATCAGAGTTTATGAGTGCAATGATGGCGTCGGGTGAAGTGGTAGGAGAAGTTGCAGAAGACGACACAGACGTGTAGAGGTATTCATCAGAAAGGTCTTCAAATACACCAACTGGTTGTTGAATGGACGGTACCGATTCGACTAAGTCCGCCGTGGCATGCGATCTGAGACGGGCTATGGAATCTCAGAGCCACGAACCGAGAAATATCAAGGAATTGGCGTACCAGACTTTCCATCGTATTCCCTCAACTTGACTACCAACTGCCTCAAAAACCCTCTATGGGCCGCTGGCTCGGCTATTTGTTGGAAAACAGGCAGGACTGCGTCGCGAACGAAGTTGCGATGTCCTTTGCTCGCACAAGTGGTTCCGACGAGCATGACCAAGCCCAAGGTGTCGGGAGACGCCTTCGCAAGGAGTTGTTTCTCAACCAAAGGGAACGAGAGTTCACCCGAAGCCTTCGCAGTCGGAAGCAACGATAACCACCCTTCAAAAGCAGCATCATTCTCGGAACGAGACGCAGACCAAATGACCATCGCCTCGAAAGCCATGTTTGGGGGCACCGTGATCCCGCGCAACTGGAATTCCGTTCTCAGTTGTTCCGCCTCTTCGAGTTGTCCATCCCGAACAAGTTGCAGTAATGCGCCGGGTGAGGTATCGTTCGCCCATTTTGTTCCAGCAGGTATAGACGCGTAATCTAGTTTCGGGGCTTCGAAAACGTCCTTGTCCGGGTTCTTGTCGGGATACTTTTGATGTTTGATTCCATCCCAGCCAGGTGCATTAGTGTGGTTTTTGTGTGCGGGTAAAGAGGGTAGTTGTCGCAAGTTCGCAGCTATGAAGTCGATACGTAGACGAGCACGTCCGAAGGATGCCCAGGGTGCCCATATGGACATCGACAACCTTGGGCGACGCGGGTGTTGCGCGGGTGACAATGTTGGGCGGTCGAGGAAGAGTTTTCGATTACGTAAACTCAGGTGCATAATGTACAGAATAGGGGAAGACAATAGGAGGTATTGACCTACAATATTGACCTACAAAAGTTTATCTACGCTTCGTTCCCTTCGCGACGATCAGCTTGACCGGAAACTTATGATGTCTACCACGAGACATCACACTCATTTCAAATACAAGGCCGGCCGCTTCAAAGACCCTACGAAGCTCGCCCTCCTTGAATCCACCCTTGTGAGCTACGATGTGCTGGACGGGTATGTCCTCGCCTCCGAAGTCTGGGTTTACCCCATCTTCTTTCAGCATTTCAGTCACGAGAAGAACACCTCCGGGATTCAGGAAGAAGCTGAGCATCTTTGTAGTTTCTTCGATGTTCGGCATATGATGATAGGCCATGCCACACTGTTTTGTAGTCTAAGATATGTAAACGCACACTGAGAAGGGTCGCATGCTTACAGTGATCACATCAAACTTCTGTCCGTTTAGCTCTCCTGCTGCACCTTTGAGATGAACGCATACGGCTTGCATCATGTCTGGAGTAATCCTGGCCTCATTGACGCGTTTGTTGAATGAGTCAACCAAGGCTTGACTGATATCCACGCCAACTATTCTCTTCGTGTAATTAAGTAGTTTCATAGATACAAGTCCTAATGCGAAGCGTTAGCAAGGCTTGTCCCCCGTATGTTCGGTGCTGGTACAAACCTGGACCACACGCAAAGTCCATCATAACCGTCTTGTCGCAATCGAAGGGATACGCCCCCAGGAATGCGATGGTCTGTCGCTCTGTGCCTTCCTTAGCATAAGGATGCTGCTCGAACTTGTGGGCGTTGTCATTGAAATGCTGGATGTTCGCTGCGACGTAATCGTGCTCAGGGCCTGGGGCTTGGTGGGTGTGCGCATGGGTATGATGGTGGTGGTGAGAGTGAGAATGCGAGTGATTCGCAGAGGCCATCTTTTGATAACTTCCAGATTGAAGTGATCCAGCAGCATGACGTCTTTTATATGTGCTCTCGCGGCGCGACTGTGGGGGTACACGGCCTATGACAGGACCACACCAGTCTTTCGAGATTGATTGATCAGTTCAAGAGCGTGTATGATGCCTTTTTATATATATTTCTAACGACTAGGTACCTTGATACGCTCATGGGACCATGGACGATACGGTGGAAGAGGCGAACGGTTATTGGATGATCAGGAGTTCGTCAGGGGTGCCTTCCTGAAGCTCGGAGTCACACGCGTACTGACACCGAGTCACAGGGTCACGTTCAACTCTCCTTCTGGTATCTCTGTCTCCTCCTTCTCCGCCAACGATGAGTAGCCAGGACGTTGAACGTGGTGCTGGCGAGTACAAACCCTACGACGCTACTGAGGACAGCGAACACGCTACGCTTCTGCCAACTGCTCAAGACCCCTCCGCCAATAAGGCGGCGGTAGCCACCTCGTCATGTTCGCGACCTCGCTTCAATGCGATTCACCTGTCGCTAGCATTCGTAGCCGGACTAGCTGCTTGCTTTGCTGGTCAATATGCTATCTGCGGAACGACATGCTTCTCCCCGAGCAGAGTTCAAGAGAGACACACCCAGGCCCACGTTAATGCTGTACCGACATACGTTGGATCCACCGAACGACACAACTTTCCCCCAGCGTCACCGACGAACGCGTATCCGACTTTATTTCCAAGTGACGTTGGCTATCCGGGTGGTACACCAACTGGTGCTGAGGCCGCCGTTATCCTCACCGCGCCCGCCTACCCTCTTCACACTGGAGCTCCACATCTGGTTGTCCCCCAGGCGATGGCCGAGTCGTCGTCGAGTCACCATGCTCTTGATGATGAAGCAGACGTTGACGTGAAAAAGAATCATAAGAAGAAACCGTTCGACTTGCTGAAGAGTTGGGGAAACCTGTCGCCGTGGTATAGTGTCGGGAGGAAAGCCTTCGGACTCAATTCTGGACCAGAAGCTCCAGAAACCTGTAGGATAACAGGGCTCCATCTGCTGCATCGACATGGTGCTCGTTATCCGACTGCGTGGAGTATGTCGCTTCAGTCTCTTTTGCTGTGATTCTGACAAGGCCCATTTTTAGCGTCTTATGGTGGTCCGGCTAATTTCGCCACGAAGCTCCACAATAGTACGGCGCGCTGGGAGGCTACGGGCCCGCTCTCATTTTTGTCTGATTGGTAAGTTTCAACCTCTATGACACTTCGTCGTATACGCTCGCTAACCTACCGTCAAGGACGTACAAACTTGGTGAAGAAGGTGACTACTCAGGCTCTCACTCGAATCCCACTGTTTCTGACCGATCTTCCAGTTTTAACGCCATTTGGACGCCAACAGCTCTGTGAGTGCCCCTCTCTCTGCCCAGGTCTCCGCGTCTCATATCCTTTGAAGATGACCTCGGTGTTTCTATGCGACTGAAGTACGGATACCTCTTACAGGTAATGAATACGCGTATTACCCTGCAACCTTTCCTCACGCATGTTTCAGAACTTCACCGACTCGAACACCATTCCCGTCTTCCGTACAGAGTCCCAGTGGGTGGCTCGCTCACCTTGACCGTGCTATCATCGCTGAGCCTTAACACTAGAGACCGAATGCTCAGCTCCGCGATAAACTTCGCTCTTGGATTTTTCGCACACCCATTGGACGGGAAATACCAACAAAGCATCACAATTGAAGCTGATGGTGTATGTTTTGCTCTTAGCCCCTTTCGTCATGTTTTACTGCTGACAGATCTCGATTCCAGTTCAACAATACCCTTGCACCCTACGATACGTGCGTTTATTGTTATACCTTACCCTGTCTATCCACTTATGTTCTCGGTCATCTAGATGCCCTAACGCCCGGGACAGGAGCAAATCGGATCGTGCCCTCTGGTATGTCCAGAAGTGGGCTCCTATATACCTGAAGGACGCCAAGACACGAATAGAGGTCCATCTCAAAGGTTTGGACCTTACCTATGAAGACGTCTACACCATGCAGCAGATGTGCGCTTACGAGGTCCGATACCTTACCTCCGTTTGTACTCTTGACCCCTTGACTCAAGTTACTTGACAGACCGTTGCGATTGGATATTCGAAGTTCTGCGAACTTTTCACGGAAGAGGAGTGGGAAGGTTTCGATTACGCGTAAGGGCCACTTTTCCATCGAAAAACTCTCGATCTCTGCTCGATCTGAAGGTCTTTTTGTTAGCCTCGACCTAACCTTCTGGTATAATTCGGCTTTCGGATCCCCTGTTGCCCGTGTACAGGGCATTGGCTATGTCCAGGAACTGATCGCTCGCCTGACCCACACTCCTATCGAAACTCACAATTCCTCGACGAACGCGACGCTCAACGATAACCCAATCACTTTCCCTCTAGGTCAAAGTCTATACGTTGACGCAACGCACGAGGTTGTTGTCTTGAATGGTATGTTGCGTTATTGCGTCGCTCTTTTTTAGTCCCACCAAACTTCCACATAGTCCTCACCGCGCTGAACTTGTCGACGTTCGCTTCCGATGGCCCTCTCCCGTATGACCGCGTACCTAAGCATCGCAAATTCAAAGTGTCTGAACTAGCACCTTTTGCTACCAACGTTCAATTCCAACGTGCGTAACACCCTCTTCTTCGTCCTCGATCACGACTCAATTCATTCCAGTGCTGGAGTGTACTTCGCTCCCTGGTACTCAAATACGAGTTGTGGTTAACGACGGTGTCGCACCTCTAACCGGAATCAAGGGTTGTCCTGAACAGCACGACGGCATGTGTCCGTTGGAAACATTCGTAACTTCTCAGAAGGAAATCATCGGTTTGACCGATTGGAACTACGATTGTCACGGCGATTGGAGTGTTCCAGAGGGGACTGCCTGGACCACGACGACCGGGGACTCCCCTAAGTGATCCCTTTACTCTCCTGCTTGGATTATGCCGCCAAGGCCTCTCCCTCATACGACTCAACGCATCTACATCATGTTTCTGTTGTGTTTCTTTGGATAGCCTATGCTGATCATGGTCTTTTGTATTATCTACATACCCTAATACTCACCACCTGGTAATCTTCATGTGTTCAAGGCACCGTCAATCCTCGGCGAACCCTCCCCGGTGTGTCTCCTTAGCGCACTCTCCAGGTAAGTGCACTTGACTTTCGCTTTCGTTTCGCTGGGTTTGACAATGAAATTGATAGCTATTTGCCCCATTGATTGGTATTCCTCCGACGGATATAATCCTGTCCATCTCATTGAAAAACTTTCAACCGTGATAGTCGACTGAACTCTGAAGTCGCCCAGATCATGCTCAGCATCAAAGGACCCCCGAAGCGTCTGAATGTTCTATGTTCCGAATGAATAGCTTCGCTAACTGAGCGGCCCTCGGCCATCTTTCTTTGACGGCTTCATCATATGAACTGAACGGACGTCGGAAACTCGCATTCCAGAAATCATTTCTGGACGTAACCCTCGCGGCTCTTGCCCCGTCTATACACTCACAACCTCTCTTTTTGATGCCTGGTCACCACTTGGCATGTCTAGATCAGCGTGCATCTGTGCCTTGTTCAAACATTGTGCTTCCATCCTTTCACGTCGACCTCATGGGCACGCAGCCCAGGTCGGAGGGCTTGTCCTCGTATAGAACTGTGCGTCCTATAAAATGTCTCTCGTGTCTCCTTTGCTCACTAACAAATCACTTGATTCTCCAACGAATCTCAATGAAGTTCTTCGCCTTTGCTTCTCTCGTCGCTCTCGTCGCTCTTCCCTCCGCGCAGGCTTTAGTAGCTGATGTGCAGCCAGGTGCAGTCGCTGCGGCATGCTCAGTCAGTTCTTGCGGTGCCCCCAATAATGTCGTGTGCTGTGCCGGGTGGGCATGCATTGGGGCAAGCAGGGGTGGTGTCAGTGCCTTCGTTCTTTTTGTCTCCAGCATGTTCTGATCCTGTTGCTTTTTAGACATGCTTCAAGTATGCGTTATGAACGAAATTACTTCACCAATCTCCAAGCATGGCATGAATGCTGTGAGTACCTGCTACTTTCGTCGACCAGGAAATTGAGGAAGCATCCTTAGCTTAGAGAGGATGCCCGAAGGTGTTGAATATCTACGTGCCGATTTATGATAGTATGTCACCGTATGGGTACTATGTCAATGCATGAATCCCTTGTTTTCGTCGTCCACAGAGCTTCATCTGAAGCTGTATGGTCCAAGGATAAGCTCTCTATTGTTAGCCTGTCCTTCGACTTCGGCATCTCTTCTACTGACATTGTGGTGATGTCGCTAACGTCCCTCTGAGCCTGTCTGAGGGCAAGCGTTGGTTGAGCTGGGCTCCTCCCTACTACACGTGGTCGGGCTTACAAGCTCTCTACCTACTATTTCACGTATCACGAGCTTTGCGCCTATCCCCCGAGCACAGTCGAGTCTGCGTGTATTCCGAAGGATGTAGACGCCAAGGAGACGGAAGCCCTCTTACTACTGGCCAGTGGGAAGTCTATTCTCCTTATGTCGTGAGAGATGGTCCTCGATCTCCATGGTCTCGGGTATACGCTTCAGGCTCTCTTTCACACACGCTGTCATCGTCAATGTTAATCCAGGCCATTGACACTGCGATTCAGCTGCTTGAAACGTCGACCTTGTATGTCGCAGTCCGAATTCTAGACTTCATTCCGAATGACCGACACTGTGACGACCCCATTGATGAGAGTGTTCTTCAATTGAAAAGTCGTGCTAGCGTATGCTACATACATTGCCCAAAAACCACGTAAATACATATATAGATCATCAACGTCCATAACTCGTTCAAAGAAATAGTGTCAGTTCGTACAGTCCATGAGAACGTACATGACCGTCGTTATACGGTCACTGTCAGGAAAGCTACAGAGATTCTACAAATTTTGTGCCCCTTTTCAGGGTTTGCATTGACATGCCTGAGTGAACAGCGAATTGCTGACGCTCGTCTGTTTCTTCCTCCGAGTATGCCATAAGTTCGGGAGAAAGCGTGCGAGGGACGTGAGGTGGCGTAGACGGCGCCGAAGGTACAGTCGTAATGGTGGGAATGCTGGGTTGTGGGGAGGTCGAGAGGATGGGGTGGTAGACGGTGACGGTGTGCGGATTTTCGAACCGTACGACACTGGACGATGAGTCTAGCCGTGCCGTTGGTGGTCTGAATGGCACAGGGGAATGGGTAGGGGTCACGAACAGAGGCGATGAGAAGGATAGAGGAGTTGGCTGCGAGTAGGAGAGCTGGCGAAGTCCCTCCGTCTGGTCGTACACATCCTCCGCTGAATTCGCGCGGCCCCACCCACGTAGTGAATCTGAACCTTTTTTGATAGACGATCGAGGTGTCACTGGTGGGGAAGTCACCGAAGTCCCTGGCGCGGATCCCTGCCGCCGCTGGCCGATACGAAGAAGCTTCGCCAGCTTCGTCGACGCAAAGAAGCCAGCACTTCGCTGGGCATCCTGCTGATCCCGACGTCGTCCAGAACGAGGCTCCCCCCGCCAAAGATAAACAATCCCAGTTAGCGAAAATATGATGACGGCCACAAGACAGACGACCAAGGCAACGAATCCTGGATAAATGAAATTTTGAATTTCGAAATCGGCGCAGAGTTAAAGCTGAAGACGCGGCTGACCTCCTACTGAGCCTCCTATCTCTGGAGCTTGTCTACGATACAACAATGATTTCCCCTGGTTCGTTGGCGGCATTGCAGTATGTAGATGGGAGGAGGAGGAAGAGCGCAAGGCCTGAGTTGGCCACTACAGGCCACTGTGGGGCCCGTCACATCCATATCCAGTAATTTGCCATAGCGCCGACTCCATGGGCGCCTGTCTTCACAACTTGGAAAGTTTAAGTGCACCCGAAGGACCCTTGCACGACGATTCCAACACCCACATAGGCACTAGTCCTTCAGACTCGTAGAACAATTATTATTGTTCCAACTTGTCCTAATGGCGAACCCCTGAGGACTGCGAAGTCGCATGCATCGGCAAAGGTTAGCATGAATTTCCTGCAGATTTAGTGCGAACTTGCAAAATTGTTCGACGCTTTCCAGGTACTCCGAAGCCCACATATTTGCTTCCTTCCCCCAGACGTGCTCCGGTCCATTGCATCGATTGAGAGCCTCGACTCAAAAGTACCCCTACGGGGCAATTTATTCCCGGACGCTCTCGACACCAGCAGAGCAGCACGACGTCAGACAGGAGCTCAAAAAATTCGTCGACTACGAGCCAAGCTAGGCGGATATAACGTTAAACTCCTGTCGGTATTTTTCCGGACACAGCAATCGTGTCGTTCGTTCTGGGTCCATGTCCTCATCAGAACTCGGGGTGCCTACCTGACCTTCGTGCATATTTAGGAGTATTTGCCAAGTGGACGGTCAGTCCCTGCAGGTATTTGTCCCAGGTCTATGGAGTTTTCCATATTCGCTGAAAGCCCTGAAATGTCAGAATCAATCCTTCAGGATCCTCGTATTGTTCATGCGAACGATCAGCGATGATACCATCGCTCTGTGCCAACGCTCTCTCTGCCCATACAACGCGGTTATGGGTACCATACTCTGTTGCTATGGACGGGGTGGTGTGACGGACCCGCCTCCGTGCTCTAGGACCTTCGCCGATTGCTTTGTTCACCAATAAATCGGAGCCAACATTATCCAAACGGGAATTCAAGATTGGATCTAAGACCCCTCTCGCGACAAAAGAATAAACTCGAGCCCCGAATCCTCTTTTGGAAACATTTGCAAATTCATGCCAAGACGGAGCGTTTCGTGAGCTCTTATAACTTGGGGCAGAATCTCGCTTTCCCTTATCGCTCTCTTTCTTCGTTTTATCTTTACGACGTTTCTACGACCTCTTCACGATGCCCGCTGTACGAACCCGTCTCTTTGGTTGGACGCCGTCCAGCGTTAACGATTCCAACGTGGAGGTGATTACTCCACAACGACCATTTGTTCCATCTCCACCCCTCTCTACCCTCCCCCTTCTTGCCGACCCCATCCCCACTTTCCCTCCACAGACCATCTCATTACCGCGAGCAATCGGTACGCCCAAAGAACATACGCACGATGCCCCTTCCCCTCCCATGTCTACATCTCCTAACCTCGCTACCCGGAGTGGCTCTCCCGAGCACATTCGTCGTCCCCGGAACAGCTTCATCATCTTCCGTTGTCAGTTCGCCCGCGAACACTCCAAAAGCAAGTCAGAAGACGCCGCAGACATGGCTTCGGAAAAGTCTATGTCCGCACGAGCCTCCGAAGCTTGGCACCAGCTTTCTGCCGAGGAAAAAAAGGTATACGATGATTTGGCTTTACTGGAGAAGGCGGAGCATGCGAGGAAGAACCCTGACTATCGGTTCAAGCCCAAGAAGCGCCAGTCTGAATCTGCTAAGAAGCGAGGACAGTTACAGGTACCGTCTTCCGTAGGACCTCGCCGTCGGACCACCTCGACGCACTCTCTGGCTCGCACCCCCAGTCCCCCTCTGTCCCCCGTCTTAGAGGCAGTCATCTCTCTTCCTGTTCTTGACCAGTACTCTTCCTCGCCCGTCCACAGTCAAGTAGAGGCGGTCTCAATGGTTGACCCCGCGGTTAAGATGGCTCGTCGCCGATCTGCGTCTGCCCCTCAGCCCTACAAGCCCTTTGAACCGTCCCCCGTATACCCAATGCTTCCTCGACAAGAACCTCGATCCAGGTCGATCGTTGCTAGACCAATCACCCTCCCACACAACAGGGTTGATTATACCCGTGCCGAATACTCCACCGTAGCAGTCCCGCGACCGATCCCGCCCTCGTTCTCGACACCCGAGCTCTCAATGGGTTTTGAAGGTACTGCGCCCTACTACGTTCAGGTATGTAATCTCTTCGTGAATGTTTTGTCTCATCCGTCTGACTTCCGGTCTACCAGGGTACCATGGCTCCTTACGCATCAGCCGACCAGCTCCCTTCGTCTCATCAAACAAACTCTCAGTATATTTCGCCTCTTGCCGCCGTTGCAAATACTCTGTCTGGTTGGGATAGCGACTTCACCGCTACTCCTGCGACCACTCCCCAAGCGCCATCCTCTCCGGTTGATGGTCCCCAGATCTGGCAGACTCCATTTGCTTCGTCGTCCACTTCATCCATCTCTCCATCCATCTCTCCATCCACATCCTCAGACCTCTCCAAAACCAGTTCCAACATTCGGAGTCCCTACCCAGCATACCCATTCAACGACGCTCCCATCCAGCAAATTACCGACTCGTATCTCGCACCGTCTTTGTGCTCATACGAATCTCTCTTCCAGGCAGGGCCGCCACCCTACCAGGAAGTCGATTGTAGCCAAGCGTTACAGGAGTACGATCTCGGACTCAGCGAGCGTTTGGGGTCAGGGTCGCCGTTCTTTTTCACAGATTCTGCTTCAGAATTGAACGCCGTTGATCCCAATGGTTCGTACGACTTTGACTTGAACTCTTTCTTGAACTCTCTCTGAAAGTCTAAATTAACCTTGTATCATGTATCATACGCCTCCTCCTCCGAAGCCTGGTTTCGTTCTCCTTCCTGTTTACTTATGGAAATACAAGCATACCCTACGCAAATCCCCCTTCCTTTGTAGCTTAAATCGTCTATATTGTACTTCCGCCAATACCCACTTCACTGGGCTTCTGATGGACTCGACGTGGCTGCGATTCGAAACAAAACACAATGTATCTTATGTGAAATTATGTATGCAAAAGTGATTAGACATGTTGAGCGAATGATTGAATCCGATAGCTTGAAACTTCTAGACACCAGCGTCCACAACCAATGAGGAACCTTTTCGTTCGCCTTGGTCTCAGGAGTGCCCCTGCGTTTCCCCTACTGCATTCCTACGATCACGTGGAATGGACCGCTGGGCCGGCTGGGTCTCCCTCACTGCAGTACTCAGTACTTGACTTTGAGCTCAACCCTTCAACTTTGCACGCATCGCCGACGCCGTCGAGCTCTGCCGAAGTCGCTGGTCGCGAACAGCGGTGACTACGTGGTCGACTGGACTTGCGCGGCGAACAGCCTTCCTCACAATCACTTCCCTTTCCCATTGACGTGTTAGGGTGCCTTTTGGCCCTTTGCATCGTCATCGACGTCTTCGGCGGTCAAGTCAAGGCTTTTCAAGGCTGCTACATGCTCATGCTCTTGACTCAACTCATATTCGTCTTTCTGGCTGTCGCCGTCTCCGCCACACCATCGGCCAATGTGTCTGCCTTCGACTCGTTCCGCGCCATCGCGCTCAAAGTTCCACCGAAACCTGGGCCTCCAATATGCTGTTTGAAACCACTTCCATCGGATCCAAGTGAAGACGACATGCTACTGCTTTCCTTTGAAGAGTGGAAAGTCAAGCAAGCCGAAGCTCGGGGTCAGAGAGAGGCGGGAGAGGATTCGCCAAATCACAACCATAGTAGCGGCTCTTTCAGTGATGTGGTTTGGAGTGGGACGGCGAGTAGTGTGGTGGATGCTCGTGCCGCGACGCCAACGACAGAATGGGAATCTGGCCCTGTTGCGGAACCCATATCTCCTCATTTTCGTGTACCCATAATCGATCGCTTCAACTATGCTTCTCTCGACTGCTCAGCACGGATTCACCACTCTCATCGTTCAGCGAAATCTTCTTCGTCCATCCTTTCGTCCAAACGTGACAAGTATATGCTGTCTCCCTGTCGAGGAAAGGGCGACGAGAAGCAGTTTGTCGTGCTAGAACTTTGTGACGACATCAGGATTGACACCGTCCAGTTGGCAAACTTCGAGTTTTTCAGCGGCGTATTCAAGGATTTCTCTGTGAGCGTCGCAAAGAATATTAATACTGGTTGGACAGATGCAGGGCGATACAGGGCAAAGAACACCCGAGGCGTGCAATCATTCCACACTCCTCCAACTCTACGAGACTTCTATCGGTTTATTCGCATCGACTTTCACTCATTCTATGGGAGCGAATACTATTGTCCTGTATCTCTTCTGCGCGTCTATGGTCTCACTCATCTGGAACAGTGGAAATGGGATATGTGGGAGGCTGAAGGAAACGCCCAACATGGACTGGCAGGGGACAAGGCTGTCGAAGTCATTGTGACGCGAGCTTCACCTCTTTCTTCACATACGGGCGGTACACCGATCACAGAGGCCCCGGCAGTCACCCGTTCAACTGAGGATCCAACTGCTACGCTTACCGACAATTCATCGATCCCTTCTGCCACGGCTTCCAATCATCCGAATGAAACCGTATCACCCGTCGTTTCCCAGTCGTCTCCAACAGTAGAGTCAACTGAGAGGCCCTCGAGTCTGCCCTCTGGTGACATTGTCGATCCAACACCAACTTCTCTCCACCCCACTTCATCCAATTCTGAAGCTTCCCATATGGATGACGAGGTCTTCCCATCAACCAATAGCCAGTCGTCGGAAACCTACATGAGTTCCTCGGAGGGGCCGGAGAGTTCTGTCTCAGACGCTTCCATTCCTCCTACGTCGACGCCATCACCTGTTACTTTCGTTGCCCCGACAGTCACGTTATCTCCAATTTCTTACGCCCATACTACTTCTACACATTCACCACCGCCGCCGCCTCCACCGCCTCCGGGTAACCCTTTCATGGCTGGTGGAGGAGAGTCTATCTATCGGACCATTATGAATCGCTTGACTGCCTTGGAGTCCAATCACACCCTGTACACCAGGTATATTGAGGATCAAATTAGTGGGATACGGGGTGTACTGAGGCGGTTGAGTGAAGATGTCGGAAGACTTGAGGGAATCGTGGGTTAATTTTATTTTCGTCTCTCCATACCTGATGCCTGGTTTAGGGCAAGGCTCAATCTCAGACGTACGCACGCACGGTCAAGGAATGGGAGAAGCATCGCGCCCGATTGGATGCCGACTTTGCGCATTTACTCCATCGAGTCGATTACCTCACTGATGAGGTTGGTTGTCATTTTTTATGTCCAAACTCACAACGTTCTGACTCGGAAATAGGTGATTCTTGAGAAGCGCCTCGGCATAGCCCAACTTTGTCTCTTGCTCGCTGTCCTTATATTCATGGGCCTGACCCGAGGATCTCGTATGAGTGAAGCGGATCTCCAGTCGTTGTTGGCACAGCGAATCGCGGATAGGGATAGGAAGGACCGAGGCCGTGGTGTCAAGGAATGGGGACGAAGGCACCTCAGTAGCATCAGTGGCGAGTGGGTGAAAAGATTCCGAAGTCGTAGTCCTCTCGATGTGGACGCTCAGAAGGAGAACATGCCACCGCAGCCCCATTTCACCGGCACGAGTGGTAAGTCCCTCCGTGTCTTTCCTATCAAACAGCGGTTAGCTGAGGTACTATAGACGACCGAGTGGCGTTCCCCAGTCATTCTTCAACCAAGGCACTATCTAGTGGTCGACGTCACCTAACACACAAACCTCGATCACGCACCTCTTCGCTTCGAAGCCCCCTGTCGGCTACTCGTCACTACCATAACCAAGCGAATAACCCACCAACTGGCTATAAAACTGCCCCCATCCTCGCACTGCATGTCGAACCCCGCCCTTCACCTCAAAATCCCCGTATCCCTGCTAGTGCCATCGCTACTACTGGCTCTTGGTCGGGGGCTCTTGGTAGAGACCTCGCTTCTGGCGCAAAGAGTGCGAAACGTTGGGCGCGAAGTGCTCACCTTCATGAGATTAAGGTCAAGGGCGGTTCTGAAAGGCAGCAACTAATTGACCACATCGACGACGTTTTCACTTCACGGCCACACACCCAGGTTGTGCATACCGTACAATCTCCACGTCCTCGATCACAGTCACTGTCCGAGGAAGGCGATGGATGGGTGGATACCGACAGCTCTGAGAGTGACGACGAAACCCCGCTCAAATTTGAATTACAAGCGGTTCAAGGACGCACCTCTTCTTGAGCCTCGTCTGGCCTTCTCATGCTCCATGTTGCGCTACTTTATTTGTTTTGCTTTCCTATCTCACTCATGTTGTCCTCTCACCGCAATTGTACCATACTCATCTTTCATATATCGCTTGGTAGTGCTACGGATATCTTCTCCCTCCAAATGGATTGTCGAGGTTGCGATAACTTCTCCACTACCATCGGTCCCATTCCCAAGCTTTTTTATGGATCCCTGGTATGTGCCCTCGAATGTCCACTATTGATATTTCCCGAAGTCGAGGTCTACCCCCTTCAAGAGGGATCCTCAGGCAATCCCGCCTCGTATGTGCCTCTATGTTCCCAAGGGTCAGATCTGGGATTGCAAGACATGACAACGCACTCAGGAGCGATCATCGAGGGGAACCAGGAATTCAGTGAGTCGAACTCTTCGCAAGGTTGACGCAACTGTCCTATAATAGCATAAATGCATCGCACAACCCTAGCGATAACGCTTGTAAGTCTGTTTCTCCGTGGATCCCGCTACGACCCCCTTCTAAAATTAACCTTCCGTCTAGCCCTGTCTGCTCTCTTGCATACTTACAGAGTACTATCTCCCTCACAAATGGGACTGAGCCTGTGGTGCCACGTGCCTCCGTGTACGTCAAAAATTGATCGCCTCTGTTGAGGGCTTTTAGCTGTTCGCTATCCATCGTTCTGGTATCGGCGATATGGTGAACTTCTTCTGTCTCAACATCAGTTTGACCGCATTCCATGTGGTGTTATCAGAATGTCCAACCAACCTGACGATTTATACCAGGAATAACCCAGCATCCTCTGACTTGAGGGTCTACCTTCCCAAGCCTCTCTTTGCTCCCATTTTCCCATTCGCCGCTGCTTTCTATGGCACTCCCAGAGGAAAAAGTACCACAAGATGTCGAGATCCAACAGATTATACGTACGGTCGGCTTCCCAGACGATGATGGACTCCATCTCCACGAAGAAAAAGCTGCCCGTCCTAAAGGCGTGGAAATGACTAAGACTTTGACTCAAGAAGACCGGGACCTTGCGGCAGCTGGCTACGATCACCTTGAAGAGCAGAAGGCTAAGCAAAAAGAGGGCAGAGATCTTGATAATGTCGATATCCAAGAACACCGTCTACCTATCCAGGATCTGTCGGAGGCTCTTGGCACTTCGTTCGATGCAAAGATCCCGGCCTCCTCCCATGGGCTGACATCTGAAGAAGCCAAATCTCGCCTTCAGCAGTACGGACGCAATGTCTTGACGCCCCCAATTCGCCGGTCGGCTTGGAGAAAGGTAATCACACCCCGTGTCTTCGATCATTGTCTTCTCTAAAGGGCGTTTATAGTACCTAGATTGTCTCTCATCGATGTTCAATATTCTCCTTATCCTCGCTGGAATATTGGAGTACATTCTTCTTGGAGTCGACTTCAAAGTCTGTCCAATTTGTGCTCAGGCTTTACCCTAGCCACTTACCACCACACCAGGGCAACTTCCCAAACACATATCTCGGGGGCATTCTCATCGGAGTAGCGTTTTTAAATGCGTTCATCGAGTTTTACCAACTGCAGAAGTCGGAAGCGATATTGGCGTCCTTCCTCGCAATGATTCCCCCGTTGTGTAGAGTTTTCAGAGACGGAACCATCTCGACTATCCCAGCGGCAGACCTCGTGAAGGGTGATCTAGTACTCCTTGTGAGATCGCCTCCCCGTCCTTGCATGATTAACACCTCTAACTCTAATTGTTCCTCCCTTTGTAGCGAACTGGCGACAAGACACCCGCTGACCTAGTCATATTTGCCAGTAACGATCTGAAGGTCGACAATAGTAGCCTCACGGGAGAGTCGGAACCCCAGGAACGGTTTGCGTGTCTAGACGGCTGCCCTTCGCGCCCAGTCGAAGCCCAAAACCTTGTGAGTCATCCCATGCTCCCCTCTCCAAACCAAGTTCCAACCGCTCATCGATTTCTAGGTGTTCAACTCCACACTTGTCGTCAACGGCGAAGCTTTTGGAGGTAAAATCATTCATCCCTACGACGTCTCGTACTCATCTGATTTCATGCCGAACTCACAGTGGTAGTACGCACCGGTGATCACACTCTCATTGGTCAGTAGTTCCGGATCGACCGCTGGCAAGCCCTAATTCCAATGCACATAGGGCAAATCGCAAGCCTTACCGGCAGTGAATCCGGTAATCAAAGCCCTTTAGCAATCGAGATGTAAGTTATCCGAGCCTGAATACGTAATGTCGGTAGGCTAACCCAAGGCAGCGGTCAATTTGTGGTTATGATATCCAGCATTGCGATCACCTTCGCCGTTGTGTTCTTCATCGTTGGAATTACCACCGTCTACGTTGGAAAGGGTGCTCAGACTGTTACTTTTGCTGTATCAATATTGGTGGCATTCGTCCCGGAAGGTCTGCCTTCAGTAGTCACTTTGCTGTGAGTCCCTTTCTTCACCCTCGCACACCCAACTGCAGCTTTCTTCTTCAGGCTGTCCATAGCAGCTAAAAGGATGGCTAAACAAAACGTCCTAGTCAAAGATCTTCAAGGCGTTGAAACTCTCGGTGAGTACATGCCGAACAAGGCGATCCCCAAGTTCCTTACACAATCTTGTCTCCTCCTCCAGGCTCGGTGAGTAGTCTTTCGCCCATTTTGCCAATACGCTGAGCTCACCGGAACACCCTGCAGCTAACTCTTCTTGCCACTGATAAAACTGGAACTTTGACTCGGAACCAAATGACGGTGACCAATGTTTGGAGTGGAAACAAGATGTATTCTGCGTTCCAGGTGTGTATTATCCCCGCCCGATACTGATCCTGAGCTTATCAAGGTATCCTGTAGTCGAACAATGATGATGATGACACTACGCCCTTCTCAATGGATGCCTCTGGGATGCGTGAAATTATTCACGTTACTGCCTTGAACTCCCGCATCCGGTTCGATAAGACCGATGTCCCATTCGAGCAACGCCAATTACTGGGAGACGCTACTGAAACTGGTCTCACTCGTTTTGCTGCTCGTTGCCTTGCTTTTAACTACGACGAATTCCAAGAACAACATCCTAAGGTCTTTGAAATACCGTTCAATTCGACGAACAAATGGGCTCTCACCATCGTAAGTTAGCCTCGTGCTATGCATTGGTTAATCGTCGATAACAACCCAATCTACAGGTACGCATGGACCACGAAAGTGGCTCAATGGCATCATATATCAAGGGCGCTCCGGAACGTGTTCTAGCCAAGTGCGACACTTACCTACAAGATGGAGTCCTGCATCCGTTGAGTGATGAATTCGCGGCAGCCTTCGAAAAGGCTTACGATGTACGCTCTCTCTTTCGGCGAGCATGTCTATCCAGGCTCTGATTTTTCCTAGTACATGGCATCAAGAGGGCATCGCGTTATAGCCTGCGCGCAACGTCTCCTCTCAAAAGAGTTTCCGGAAGGCTACCAATTCTCCAAGAACAATGGAAATTATCCCAGCACCAACTACACGTTTGTAGGTATCGTTTCCCTTGAAGATCCACCTAAGCACGGTGTACGTGAAGCCGTCGGAAGCCTTCGACTGGCTGGCATTAAAGTCATGATGGTTACAGGTAATCCTTAGGTTTTGTAGTCTGTTCCAAGTTCGAATCAATTAACCCATTGTCCAAGGTGACCACCCGAAAACTGCGGAAGCCATTGCCCGCAAGATTAACCTCATCATCGGTGACACGAAGCAAACTTTGAGCACTCGCACTGGTCGGCCCGTTGAAGAGATTTACGATGATGAAGTGTCCGCTGTCGTCATCCACGGCGATGAAATTGATGGTCTTCAAGGTTGGCAGTGGGATCAAAGTAAGTATCTCCCATCTTTGCTTGTTATTTCTAATATGTGCGCCGAAGTCTTCAGCAAGGGTGAAATTGTCTTTGCGAGAACGTCGCCACAACACAAACTTGAGATCGGTGAGTCCTCACAAATCGCGTTCGACCTGCTTGATGCTCAGGATTGCCAAACAATTAGTCAAACGCGCCCAAGCTCTCGGTCACATTGTTGGCGTGTGAGTAGACAACGCGTATCGCTAGTATGTGCAGTCGTTTAACACCTGTTCAGAACTGGGGATGGAGTCAACGATTCCCCGGCACTGAAGAAGGTCCGAGCCTCCTCCATCAGCATTTTACTACAATCTCATATTGCCCTCGAAGGCTGACCTAGGCATCGCAATGAATGTGTCTGGATCTGATGTCTCTAAAGAGGCAGCGAACATGATTCTTCTTGGTAAATATGTATCGATAGCCGTAGAACTGCGCTGACTTTACCTTCCCAGATGATAACTTCGCCTCCACTGTTAGTAAGTCGCCTGTCTTACTTGATAGCGAGGTTCTCGTTGAACATTATCCATAGAGGGTGTTGCCGAAGGGCGTCAAATATTTCAGAATTTGAAACGCTCTATTCAGTAAGTTGCTCTATTAAAAACATTGAAAGTCAAGTTCACCCCTCTTGAAATCAGGTACACAATCACTCACATTACCCCCGAAGTCATCCCCCAACTTCTCTGTGGGTATAAATTTGGAGTTTTTGATCTACGTCCCGCTCACCGCTAGCACAGATGTTGTTGTTCCGTTACCCCTCCCGATATCTGCCATTTTGATCTTGGTGATCGGTAAGTGGCCCTTTACCCCGTAGTCTTATCCAGTGCCTCAACTAGCTATAGATCTCGGATTTGAACTGTTCATTGGTGTGAGCCTCCCTGAATCAATACACCGGATGACTTTCATGACATGCTTTGCAATAGCTTTCCTTCGCCTGGGATCTTCCCGAGTCAGACGACGGTCTAATGCGCATGAGTCCAAGGAAACCTGGTGCGTTTCTTGCGCCATTTTGATGACATGAACTTATCCCTTGTAGTCAACGAGCGCTCAATCCTCTCAAGAAAGCGCAAAGCTCTGCGTCGCAGCAAGACATTGGTTCAAGATCCAGAATCCCATAGCCATACTAAACTATCATCCGCTGTTGGGCGTGTTAAAGAGACGTTTGCCAAATTCCAGAAGCCATTCACAAGAGTATTTTGGGAGGACCTCATGGAGAAGACTGATGATGAAGGTTTGGTTGATGGGAAGTTACTGAGTTACGCTTATCTAGAGGCTGGTGGAATTGAAATGGTTGGATCGTAAGTCGACCCTACTTCTTCTGACGGTCATGAGGGTGAATGTGCACATGTGCACATGGGTACAGGTTACTCTCATACTTCGTTGTGTTCTTCAAGAATGGGTTTTCTCCCAGTGATCTACGTTCGGCGCAACAAGCAGGAGGTAAGTCTTTTCCCGGCACTCAAGGACTGCAGGGGCTAACGGTCGGCCAGTGTACTTCACCAACGACAGTCCCGACTTTGTCAACTATCGCGGTGACATCATCACTGCTTCCAAACAAGTCGATGCCTTCGGACAGGCACAAGGGATTGGTATGTCTCATTTAACGAGCGTTCACCCACTCAACTAATGCTCCGTCACTTCAGTCTATCTTGCCATTTTTATTATGCAATGCTTTAACGTACGTTTCAGTGGTAATTTCACCCTTACGCATTGATCAATGGGGTTTCTAGGTATACGCGGTGAAAGCCCGTTTCCGGTACCCCTTCGGACGGCGGGTGGTCGGCAACAAATGGAACATCGTTTGTATCTTCGTGGGGGCCTGCCTTGGCATGTTCATTATCTACACACCTCCCTTGCATGTCGTTTTCGGAGGCTCCGTCCACCTTTCTCCCCTTTATTGGCTTATCCCCCTCGCGTTCGGCATCCTCGTACTGGCATGGGCATCTCTTCGTGTCGTCCTTTTGCGGAAGGGTATCGAGCAGTCTAAGGTGAAGGACATCAAAGGGTTGATGATGTGTAAGTGTCCCAACATATTTGAGGATTAGCTATTGACCGTTGCCGTTCACAGTCCCGACGATGAGGACAATGAGCATAAGGGATCGTACAGCATCACACGCCCAAGTTTGATCATAGAGAGCATCATTATTAGTAACCTACTTGGTAGAAAGAACTCTGTCTAAGGGCCCCTTCAAATCGCTTTATAGTGGACGAAAGAGCCATGATCGGTTCGTTCGAAAGGCAATACAAACCAATAACGGTAGGAACAACCAACAACCGCACATTTTGTACAAGTTTCTGCTTGCGCGTCCGGACGGATCGGGATTTGAACCAAGCATTCCAGACGAGATGGTTCCCATCTGCCATGTGGAGTACCCCGGTGACGAGAAGCCCAGTGTAAAGGGTCCAACTGACCCAAGGATGCCGTTGGAATGCGACCTTGACGAATTCGAAGTCAAGTTCTGCTGGGCCCACGCCGTAGATGGGTGCGTCGGGTTGACTTGGATAGACTCGGTGTATAAGGAAGTGGACAGGTAAGAGGAATGTGGCAGCGTAGCCTGTAATGGAGAGGAGGCTTTTGAGAGGACGTGGTTCTTTCTCTGAGATCAGCCGTCTTGCTACACCAGCGGCACAATGGACGACTATGGGTCCAAGGAGAAGGTATTTCTCCCCGAACGGTGTCTGGTAGTATTCACGACCGAATATCTAGAGAAGTGAAACGTCAATGATTTGATGAGAACGGGCAAGTCATCTTTGCGCTTACCATGGTCTGAGATGCAAGATTGGAGCCCCCTACTATTGAAAGTATGGGGGCACTCAGATGAATGAGCATGAACGTCGAAATAAATGGCGAAGAGACATATTCAATCATCTTCAATCCCCCGCAGATCCTTCTGCACAAAGAACGAGGTTGTTCGTCCGAGTTTCTAGTCATATTGCTTGCCGCTGTCAGGGTGGGCAGGTCCGGGACGATTGTAAGGTCGTAGTATCGCAGTGTCGCAGGATAGAATGCCACAGGAAGAAAACTTGCAGGCCAAATACTACCAACACTTACCCCAAGCCGAATTTATGCGTCAGGAAGGCTACGGGAGTGATGGTGCTGAATTGAAAAGGATGTCATCGTTGCTGACTCAGATTCTCAGTGATCCGCGGGAGGCAGGCGAGTTCCGCGCAGAGCAACTGGCTGGCTGACCGCTCCACATTTACGCGAATTGGCTCAAAACTACTCGAATCGCATCAACATCGGGTCGCAGGAATGTTCTTCTAGACTAACGACTGTATGGTCATCAACACCAGCTGATCACATTAAAGGCTTCTGTACGTGATGTACATAAGGTATTGTCGAGTTCTTACCTTCTTATGCGTTCACTAGACCACTTTTCACGGTCGAGCTATGCCTAGGTGAGAGCAAAATATGTGGAACGAAGCATCGGTGATAGGAATATGAAATTGACCCTCAGGTCTTGAGCCAGCTCCAAAAATAATAGTGTCATGACCACTCGGATTCCGGATCGTCTGACATTGAGAAAAGACCTATAAAATGAGACCCATCTTCGCATTAGCTAGTCAAGCAGTCATGAAGATCACATCCACCATCGCGTCATTTTCTGTCTTCTCCGCCCTCGTCTCAGCAGTCTCGGTATCATTCGACCAGGTGTACGACAACCGTGCCGGCTCGATGACTACCGTCTCCTGCTCCGACGGCATGAATGGTCTCATCACCAAATTCGGCTTCCAGAACTTCGGTGCCATACCTAATTTCCCCAACATCGGGGGCGCTGATGTCGTCGCTGGCTTCAACTCTCCAAACTGCGGCACCTGCTGGGCGTTGTCATTCAACGGCACCACGGTCAATGTGCTGGCCATCGACCATGCAGGGAGTGGGTTCAACATTGCATTGGAGGCGATGAACACTTTGACCGAGGGGAACGCGGTGCAATTGGGGAGAATCAACGCAAGTGCAGTTCAGGTGAATGCATCGGCTTGCGGCCTTTGATGGTAAGCCAGAGAATGAAACGCGAAATCTTTCTGCGCTAAAATGAACTGTTTAAGAAATTGAGCCGAAAAAATGGACACTGAAAAGTTTGGACACTGAAACAGGACATTGACAATGTATGTACTTACAAAGGACACTGTGTACAAAGTAGCTTGGTGTTCGGACCGGCATGTATTGAATTAGGTGAACAACAACAGCCAGACGAAACGTAGAGCTTGGATATCGTTGACATTGGTCGCGCGGGTGCAGCGTACCTTACCCCTCGTATCCGAGGCTTCATGGCTTCTGGACACCCATATATACCCGTGGAGGCCGCTGCAAGCATCGAGGGTTACGTCACCGAAGGGCACTTGAACGAATGGATATGTGGCGCATTTGAGAGGGTTGAATGCGACAGCAAATGCGCGACCGGAGGTATGCGTCGAAAGGATCCGGGAAAGCGGGTGGAATCGCAAACGACTTGCTTGTCAAATGAAACGTTGCCGACACCATTCAAAGTCCCCGGGGAGCGAACGAGCCCGTCGGAAAGTACAATCAAACAGCCGTTTGAAGTCTATAGTATTTCTCTAGTGAGATGGGGTGAATATTATACTCTGTACAGATAAAATAGGTGTCGGTCTGTAGAATATGCCCGATATCAGCAAAAAATAACCACGAATGGAAGACATCATGAATAACGCACACTATATTTTGAACCCGAGCCCCCGCATGCATTGTAGATGCTGCTGAACAACCTCCCTGCACTTGTCGTCTGCTTCCGGGCCGTTTGCCAGGAAACAATCGTCCCTCGCCGACTTCGTTTGTGGACAAGCGCAGCACCTAAGAGATGTCTTCAGCTATCTGGTTCCGCTGCAACAAAAGTCACGTACGGTTTCAAGCCCTTTGGGTTCAAAGGATTCATCTTCGGATCCGTTGGGTCATATGGCTTGGCCTCTGGCTTATTAGAAGACCAGAACGCGAGCTAAGCAGCGCATTAGCCTCCAGCAGTTCGGTTTCACGAACAGGTAAATACCTTTTCGAACATGGCTTGAAAGTGGTGGACCGTAACGAAACGCTTCGGAGACCAGACTGGGGATTTGGCAAGCTCATTTCGGTCACGTGCGCTCCTATCAAGTGGTGACAGGGACTTCGCTGGACTTCGCTTGTCATTTGCAATGTCGTATATTCGGCTGCCCAACCTCGTTTTTGGCCATCGGTAACTTAGGCATCGTATCAGCGACAGCATTCAGCTGTTTGTTGCCTGAAATCGAGCATCAAAACATCAAACATATGCGAAATCCGACGGATGGTCCGTTAGACGCCCAAGAGACTTGGCCTCATCGTACCATCGCAGTCACTTTCCCTTCATCTTCCTCACGTCGACCTATGCCGCCAGCTTAAACCGAAAACGCGATGTTGGCTCTCTTTCATATCTCATTGCTCTTTCTCGCAGTGACAAATGCTCAAAATTGCGACAATTACGGCTTCGTCAATGGATCGAACTGCGCGTGTCCCACTGGCTTCGGAGGAGCTGATTGTTCGCAACAGGCGTGCGGGGGGAACTTATTTCAGGGCGCACAGAGGCCGTTAGCCTCACCACCACCGGGTTCTTCGTTTTCGAATCTTACGACGTCAGGATGCTCCTGTGAGAACGGTTGGACGGGGACGACTTGCAGCGTGTGCCAAACGGCGAATGCATGTCTGGATGCTTTCAACGTGGCGGCAGGATCGTCATCTTCGGCTCCTGGCTCGATGAGCGGTCTGAACAATACCATGGTTTGCAATACATCGCCGAGGGTCTACGCCTCTGGTCAAATGAGTTGTCAAGTCAGGGTGAGTGACTTATTCTTTACTTTTTTCGTGTCGCTTACTTCAATTTGAATCATTCAGAACCCCACACTTCAAGCTATCTATCCTCTCGACTCGTCCTTGACTTTCATACGCACAATTGAACCCGATCTCACACCCCTTGCGAATGTTTCTTCCTTCGGAGTCGCTGGATCACTTTACGCCCAACTCCACTACGCCGGAGTCGAGCAATTCTACTGTCATGCCGATTCATGCATCCAAGAACTTGACGGGGACAACTCAACTTCCGCTGGCGTGATCTGGACGTGCCAGGACCTTCAATGCACCTGTCGCCCCGACACCACATTTTGCGGTGGTGTTCCAGAAACCAACCTCACCGCCGCTATCAACAGTCTTGGCGGCACGCTTACAGTCGGTTGTGACTCTCCCAACAACGACACACACACAGCGAGCTGCTCCTTCAAACAAGGAACTCTCCAAAGTTTGTTCGGTGCAGGTGGATTATCACTTGATGGTTGCACTTTCGGGGAGTGTGTCCGTCAGGGGGTCATAGATAACAACGGTAACGCTACCGCTATCGCTAGTCATGACGAAGAGAAGCCTCTCGGCGGCGGAGTTATTGCTGGTCTCGCCGTAGTCGGTGCCTTGGTATTTGCGGCCTTGTTAATCCTTGTTATTGGTTTGTGGCGACAAAGGTCGGCGAAACGTCGTGGTCCCAAGACGATCAATGCTGGAGGTGTCGCGGTCGAATGGCACAATGTTAGCTATTCGATTCCTCCAGGTGGACAGTTTACGCGCAAGATCTTTGGGAGCACGGGTCTCGATGAGAAAGTCGTACTCGACTCTGTGAGCGGCCGTGTTACGCCTGGGCAGATGATGGCTATTCTTGGACCTAGTGGTGAGTATTCCCCTTGATCATCATACGCGAACGGCGGAGCTGATTCTTACCCCTTCCAAGGTGCTGGAAAGACTACCCTCGTTGAGATACTCGCAGGCAAGAATAAATCAGGTGCATTGACGGGAACAGTCACTTTTCCGACAGCCAATTTGGCGTCTGAACGCCCAGGGGGCCCACGTATCGGATTCGTCCCCCAACAAGACATTCTTCCGCCAACACTCACTGTTTACGAAGCCCTCTTATTTGCTGCCCAGTTGCGACTACCAGAGAGTATACCAGAATGGGAGAAACAAGAGCGGATAGAGAAGATATTGATGAAGTTGGGGATTGATAAGATTAGAGATTCTAGGATTGGGCATTCGGCTGAGGCGTCGGGAAGTAAGGTCAGAGGGATCAGTGGCGGTGAGATGAGGCGGGTGAGTATTGGGTTGGAACTGATTGCAAGCCCGGATATCCTTATTTTGGATGAACCAACGTCGGGTACGTTCTTTGAACCAATCTGATGAGGTCTGTTTGTTGAAGGGTTTGCTGCAGGTCTTGATTCCGTTTCCGCTGCAAAAGTGGCGAGTGCCCTCCATAGCATCGCACATGACACCGAGCACCCTACCGCTGTCATCGCGTCTATCCACCAACCAAGGTTCGTCCCATCCTCCTCTGACCTCTCCCTCCTAATATGAGTATGAGCTGAACATCATGTCACTAGCTCGCGCTTATACCAAACCTTCGACACCGTTCTCTTGCTCTCATATGGTCGCGCCCTTTACTCTGGTCCTGGTCGGTCCGCACCTGCAGATTATTTCGCATCCCATGCGTCCTCCTTCAGCGTTCCAACGTGTCCACCGGACTATAATCCTGCGGATTACCTGCTCGAAGTTGCTAGTGACCCACCTGTTGGGTTGTTCCAACTTAGTCACAACCATACTCAAACGACATCGACGATAACCAATGGGAACGGACACAGTGGGAACGGAGCGACCATTCGTCCTTCTATCGAACAACGACAGTCAACGACGTTGACGAACGAGAAGGCTGGGTATAGAGATGCTGTACTTGCGGAACCCGTTTACACGCATGAACCTAAGAAGACAGCATCATGGTGGAAACGCGCCTCTAGTGGCTCCTATGCTACAACATTTTTGACTCAACTTCAAGTGTTGTGTGGGAGAGAAATGAAGGTTTTGCGGAGGTAAGCGTCATATCTCAAAACCTGCGCCTAGAAACTAATGTCGTTTGTAGAGACTACAGTCTCTTTTTTGCTCATGTCGCTGTGTCTTCAGTACTAGGAGTCTTCTGCGGTAGGTTTTGTCAAGCTGTTTGCCTAAACGTGCCGTTTACTTTACCATCCAGGTGGATTGTATTACCAGACGGGTATAACCATCGCGGGATTCCAGTCACGCGTCGGGTGTCTTTTTTTCTTGGTCAGTCCTGCCTCACCTTTCTCCGATTGCTTGTGCTGAATCTAAATTCTCTATAAAGGGTGCTCTGATTGCCTTTTCCGCTCTAAGCGCCTTGTACAACGTCGTCGAGACGCGTCCTCTTTTCCTGCGCGAGCGTTCCAGTTCGTATTACAGGTTAGCTACCGTCCTCCTCATTTTTTTACGTTGACCCCAATTCTCATGCGCTCTTTTCCAGTCCCACTGCTTGGTTACTCTCCAGGTTTATCTTCGATGTTATCCCTTTACGCATCATACCCACTATCATCGTATCTACTATGTGTGTTCCCCTCTTTCTCTCTGCTTCCCCTCAGTGCTGATGTGTCGATATCTCGGCAGTACATATTGGATGGCTGGGCTCGCTCCTGATGCCGAACACTTCTTCAAATTCTTGTTTATTCTCGTGCTATACACCCTGGCTATGACACTATTTGTGAGTGTCCTGTACCCTCCACGCATCCCGTACTTAAATCTATTCTCTAGAATTTCTTATTAGGAACCCTTTTCAACAATGGCGGGATAGCCATCCTCCTCTCCGCGTTGTCGGCACTTTATCAAATGACATTTGCTGGGTTCTTCGTTCATTTGAGCGATATCCCTCCTGTGTTGCGTTGGCTTCAGTGGTTATGTCCATTGAAGTATACACTTGAGGCGCTCTGCGTCAATGAAGTGGGTGCCGGCTTGATGATTCAGGATACGCTTGAAGGCGTTCCTGTCAATGTCTCCGCTACCTTGATTATGAACATGGTGCGTGATTTCAATCAAGCATCTTAGGTTTCTCACCAATACTGAGACGCTTTTTGCAGTTATTCGGCTTCGGATCAAATAATTACTATCGGGATGTTTTGGTTTTGTTCGCTTTCATTGCAGGATTTGGGGTTGGAGTAATAGGTGTTGTTTGGATCAAAGTGCGCGAGCGACGGTGATTAGGACGACACCCTCATAATAAAAATCAAGGACCTTATATATACAGTAATTTATGTAGCCCTAACCATCGGATTCCAATTCACGAGCCTCGATTTCAAGACCATCTCGCCAACCTCTCCCCGTCGATTCGGGTTTCTGCGCCAACCCCAAATTGGGCCGCGTTGTTCAGCGGCCACCCCTGAGTGACAGATCATTTGATCCAGCACGTGACTCTTGACGCGTCGTGACGCGTGACGGAATGGTTGGTCACCGATCGTCAGAAGTCTCCGAGTCATGTCTTTCCTCTCCTCTTCTATGAACATCAATCATGAACAGTGTCTAAGGATCTCAGAGTCATCACCGCCAATTCCCTCCCTTAGCAACTCTTCTGGATACTTTGAATCAGACGACCCGGAGTTCTTAGAGGCCCTTCAAAACGCTGTCCTCCCCGGAGACATAGGCTATGAAAGCGATAAAGCAGAGAGTAGCAAGAAGCCCGCAACCATAAACAACAAGCGACCTCGCGATGAGGAACATGAGCCCGAAGATATGGATACGTATGGCCCGTCGAAGTTTGGCGGTTTCGGGGAATATATGAGGCGAAAGCGTGCCAAACTTCAGATCCAGAACAATAACATAGACTCACAGTCGAATCAAATCTTCAAGGGGATTGCGATATATGTGAGTTTTCAGCTTTCGGCTTGATGTCTCCATCAACTCAATTCTTCTTCAGATAAATGGATATACAGACCCATCTGTACAAGTACTACGTGAACTCATCGTCAAACACGGTGGTGTTTTCCAACCATATCTCGATAAGAAAGCTTTGGTGTGAGTATGGTGCGCCTTTTCCTATCAGACATTTACTCACCTCATGATACCATGCAGGACTCATATTATAACTTGCTCCCTTACTCCTGCGAAGATTCGTGAATTTCAGCACATGAAAGTCGTCAGGCCTGAGTGGTTGGTCGATAGCGTAGCGCGAGGCGTATTGCTGAACTGGAGAGACTATGTGTTCAAGCCTGGTCAACGCGCCGAAGCCATGCAAGGTGTAGCAACATCACAAGCCACTCTCCCCAAACCAACCGCAGTCGCCTCCTCCTCAAAATCTACAATACATCCCCCTTCACGCGCAACTGACGAGCCCCGTGCTCCTGGATATGCCTCCCACCGATCGAATCCCAACGCTTCTCGCCTGATGGCCGACCCAAACTGGCGTGCTGCCCACACCTCCGCTGCCCCCACATTCATCGAAGGATATTACAAGAACTCTCGGCTTCATCATTTGTCTACCTGGAAAGCCGAGTTAAAGAAGCTCATATCCGAGGCACAGCAGCGTGCTCAAATCGCGCCTGCAAAGGCCTCCGTCAATGGATCCCCTCTTAAGATCGGATCGGGCACCAGCATGAAGGGCTCTGAACTCATCCTTCGGTCTCCCTCGAAAAGACAAGATAAGGGCAAGGCAAGGGCTCTGGATGACGACGAGAAAGTTATCATGCATTGCGATTTTGACTGTTTCTTCGTATCGGCTGGTCTACTGGAACGACCGCAACTTAGAGGCCAGCCTGTAGTCGTATGTCATTCACAAGGCGGTCAAGGTGGCATGAGTAGCACCAGCGAGATTGCTTGCGCCAGCTACGAAGCACGGGTCAAAGGAGTCAAGAACGGAATGAGGTGAGCTACAACCCGTCTCTGCATGTTATCCTTGCTTTTCCGTCCTGATGGACATCCAGCTTACAGCAGGCAAGAAAGTTGTGTCCAGGTATAATGACCATCCCATATGAGTTCGAGAAGTATGTGTGCCCTGTCGTTGTGAAGACGGCCTTGTCAATGGTTAATGAAAATTCAGGTACAAGGAGGTGTCGTTGAAGTTTTATACCGTCCTCATGGGATATGTTGATGACCTCGAGGCTGTCTCGGTGGATGAGGCCCTAATTGACGTTACGACATGGATTCGAGATAAGCTAGCTGCCGGCTCTGCTAGCCGCGATCAGGCGAAAGAACTCGCCGAACGCCTCCGCAGGGAAGTCAAGGCTGCCACCGGTTGTGAAAGTAAGTCATTAGCCCACATCTAGTCATATACGTCGAGAGTGACAGGCTGTTACTTATTGAATGAACAGTAAGCGTTGGTATATCTCGGAATATCCTGCTGGCGCGACTGGCAACACGGCGCGCTAAGCCCGCAGGCTCTTACCACCTCACGTCTACCGAGGTCCCCACATTCTTAGCCCCGCTGTCGATATCAGATCTCCCTGGCTTTGGACACTCAGCGAAGCAAAAGATCGAGGACAAGTTCAAGACTACGCGACTCGGCGACTTACTCTCCAAGAGCAAACACGATTTGTCCGAGGTTTTGGGCCCCAAGACAGGCGAAAAACTGTGGAATGCCATAAGAGGCTTCGATGACCGTGTTCTTGAGAGCGAGAAGAAGCGGTCATCTGTGTCTTCGGAGATAAATGTAAGGTTTCTCACTTGTGACTTCTCTCGCAAAAAGAAGGTGTATCTGATTGAGATGCTTGATTCTTAACAGTATGGCATCCGGTTTGAGAATTCCGACCAGGCGAGAGCGTTTATCTTTCAGATGGCTGAAGAAGTGAGCAAGAGATTGAAAGACGTCTCGATGCGTGGCCGATCGATCACATTGAAGATCATGAAACGTGATCCCAAAGCCCCAGTCGAAGCCCCCAAGGTGTGTCCGCCTGGAACGTGTCGCCGTCTAATATTCCTCATTTCTCTCTCTCAAACAGTTTTTGGGACATGGCGCTTGCGACGTCTTCAATAAACAGATGCCTATCGCAGGACCAGCCGGGAATGCAACGGACGATCATCTGGTCATTGGGGATCATGCATGGCGGTTGCTAAGATCGTTCAACTTCGATCCAAAGGAACTTAGAGGGATCGGGATACATATTGCCAAATTGGAACCCGCTCGACCTGTTCAGTTGCCTAATAGAAGGAATACCAGATTGCCTTTCAAACCTCTAGCATCGCCACCGAAGAAGCCAGCCTTCCGACAGCCTGCTCCACCTCCAGTCGTCGATCCTCCCAAACCAGAGTTCGACCTGCCGTCCTTCTCTCAAGTTGATAAGTCGGTGTATTCCGTCCTGCCTGAAGATGTGCGAGCAGAATTGGACGCTGAGTACAATCGACGATCTATAACTCCTGCTGCCCCGGATGCGAACAAATCAGTGCTCCCGCCATACAGAGGTCCGCCTGGTACGAAAGAGGCCAAACTAGCAGCAGCCATCCGGAAGGTAGCCCAAGAACTCGTCGAGAAAAGCAAAGCGTCGACGTCGCCACAACTACACCGCCTGCTGTCTAAGAGACCCAAAGGCTTGCGGAAAGTGGTTCGCATGTCTCCAGAGGAACTACGAGAGCTGAACATTGATCCCGATATATTCGCGGTCCTTCCTCCAGATATCCAGCGTGAGCAAGTGTTGATGGCGCGGCATGAGAAGGAGACGGGGAAACTCCCCGCACCACCCAAGAAACGTCGAGTGATCAAGCCAGTGTTCAGGTCACGCTTAACCCCGTCGATGATTCGTCGCCTCCCGAACCCTCAAGCCAAGTACGCGAAGCCAGTGTTCCTGAAGCAGAGGGGACCAAAGAAGGGAGAGAAGTTGTATTTCAGCGAGACCGACGATGTCCAGAACGTCATCGAAAAATGGGTGAACGGATTTCGTAAGATGCCGCCCAAAGACAAGGACGTGGAGTATTTCTCCAAGTACCTGACCGACAGTGTTGACGGACGGACAACTGGAGATAACAGTATGGCGAGAGCTATCGCCGTGTTGAAATGGTGGATGATCCTTTTACGCCGCTATTGGGAGGAGTGGGAGTTCAATTACGAGGAGGGTGCCTGGACCCAGTTTATGAAACGACTGGACGACGAGGATGAAGGTCCTCACGTTGAGGATATTGGCCGGGCATGGTGGCGTACATTTTGGAAGGTGAAGGGCGAGATGGACGCCATATCGAAGGCAAGATTTGGATGTAAACTGTCTTTGCGATAAATAATTTTCGTCTTCATATGAAGCGCGAGTGGTGCCTCACCATTTTAGCCTATAAGAAAAGATCAGTAAGAATGATGGATACGCGAAATTAGCGGCCTTACTAGTGGCGCAGGTGGAACCGTCGCGATGTCCAATTGATGCGAGGGCGCCTTACACAGGCTGTATGCCAAGATCAACTACGCAGATGGGAATGGCGTTGAATAATGTATCAACGTGCTGGAGAATACACCTGTTCAAACGTGCAACACATGAACGTTTCAAGCAAAGAGACCGTATGATATGAGATACGAGCTCATGCATATGCTTCTCTGGCTGCTTCTTGAGCAAACAATGGGGCTGCCGCAGAGGATTGTGTGCATCGCGGGCACCGTGAGTAATCCGAGTAACGTCGAAAAGACTCGACCTATTTGCCGACTCGGACTGAATAGAATGGATTATGCCGGGGTCCAATGGCAAGAAATCGAAAGGAAAGACGAGGGTATATATAGATTGCCTTCGCTTGGGCTAGCCTGATAAGAGATGTCGAATGAACATGAGGCAGCAGGCTTGCACCCATTTGCCAATTGCGATATAATGCCATAATACCACAGGCCCGAAGGTGCAACTTGACACGTATGTGGTGTGTCTTCCAGAACATCTATAGCCGCGCGCACCAGTGGAGTGGGGTTTTGATTCTCCTGGGATTTTCCTGGTATGCGCTGGTACTCCGGGAGATCAAGAACATACTCGGTAGGCCATATGCGATCGCATGTGACCGAGTGCTAAGTGATGGCCTCCCCAACGACAGTAGGCTCTAGTGTGCGGTTTTCACTGCGAAACAAGTCTCTGGAGATGAAACTGCGAACCAGCAATATAAAACGATTAGCTTCGAGCACAGTGGGAACAAAAAAGGACGAACAAGCGCATTGTTTTGCGTTGCCGATGTCGGCATGTGAATAGGCACAAAAGGGTCGAATGTTTGATGTGTCTTGGCGGTTTGACCGCACGCCTATATTTTTCCATCGGTTGCCTTTTCCATCTTTCATCCCCCTTCTTCCTCTCCTTCCACGTCTCCCCCCTCCCATTTATTCCTCCGAGTCCAGTCCAGTCGTTTTTTTCTTCTCCCAAGTAGCCGTTTCACTTGTTCCTCGCCGCCACTTCTTCGCATTCCTCTAGACCAACTTTTCAGCACGTACTAGAGAGTTTTCAACCATGTTCACTTACAGGATTTCCGTGCTTTTCTTCGTCTTCGGCCTTCTCCTCGCGGCCTCTCTGGTAGATGCCCGACCTGTGCGCAACCGCCGTCGCTCTACCTGCCGCCCCCGCCCCTCCACCGTTCCCCCCTCCGCCACCATCGGTCTCGCCTCCACCCCATCGGCTGTTAAGATTGCTGACAGCGGTGATGATGTCCCTGTACCTGATGTCCCCAAGGCTGCCCCCACCACCACCGCCACCACACCGTCCACGAAGCCCACCTCTGCGCCCAAATCCGACGACAACGACGACAACGACGACGAAAAGGATGATGCCCCTTCGTCATCCAAGACTCCCTCCTCCTCCACCTCTTCCTCCAAGCCCGCTGCCACTTCATCTGAACCCGCACCATCGCCCCCCAAGGAGCTTTCCAACAACGGTCTTTTCCCCGTCAATGGATTCTCCAAGTCCTGGACCACCAACCCATCTGCCCCCAACTCCCTCTCGCTTTCCGACTCCACCTTGAGGCCCACCCGTCTCATTTCTTCGCTATCCCATGACTACGTCTCCGCTCCCGATGGCAAGAAGGGCATGCGCGCCGTCTTCCCCAAGGGTTCCTACACCTTCACCCATCAACCCCAGGGTGGCTTGTCCTTCTACGGTTTGGGACCCCAGGACTTCGGCCTCAACAACGCCAAGGAGATCACTCTCGGATACCGAGTCTTCTTCGAGAAGGGCTTCGCTTTCAACAAGGGTGGAAAGCTCCCCGGTGTTTACGGTGGCAACTCGGACGATGAGGCCGTTGGCTGCTCCGGTGGCAGACGCTCTGGTGCTTGCTTCTCCGCTCGCATGATGTGGCGCTCTGGAGGCGCGGGTGAATTCTACACCTACCTCCCTCCCTACACCGAATCCAAGTTCTCCGCCAACAGGAAGCAGTGCAACGTTGCTCCTGAGAGCGACTGCAACCCCACCTATGGTGCTAGCATTGGTCGTGGTTCCTTCCACTTCAAGGATGGCCAATGGAACACCGTCGCTGAGCGTGTCAAGCTCAACGATGTCGGCCAGGCTAACGGTGAACTCGAGCTGTTCGTCGATGGAAAGAGCGTCGTCAGCGTCAAGGGTTTGATCTTGAGGGACAGCTCGGCAGGACGCTTCCGTGGTATTCAGATGCAGACCTTCTTCGGGGGTGAGTCATGATTCATTGTCTTCGTACTCGAACAAGAACTGACCTATTTGTATTCCTTCAGGATCTCAAGCTTCATGGGGCTCTCCCAAGAATCAAAACATTTGGTTTTCCGACTTCTCCATGGCCATTCTTGAAACTCTTTAAGAGGCCTATGAGGATGACACCAAGAAATTTTAACGACTAACACCCCCTGGACTAACCTTCACACAACACTCACCTCCGCTTATATCGCTACCGCAATTGCAATTGCATTCGCATTCGAATTGCTCCCACCTGGGCCGCCTAGCCCGTTGAGGCCGCATATTGACTATGCCGCCGACCAACACTCATTGACTTGCCAACACAGTTCCTGCTTGACCGCAAGCAGACTCCGCTCACTAGCAGCAAATCGTCGCTATCCCCTGCTATCGATTATGTAGATAAAACGCTTTTTTCACGTCCTTTTTACGGGTCTCTGCTGGCAGCTTTGTTCTGTCCTTGCCGCGCATGATGTAACGACTAGATGTTGCTGGATTTTTTATTATCTTTATTTTTTTTTCAAACGCATATATGTATCCATTATGAGTATTTACATCGCTCTCGACGAGTTTTATGTACTTACTTGTATATGCTGGCAAATACACTGTGCATCATCAAACTCGAGGCTGAGACATGAGACATGGGGCGAATTTGCAAGGATCCAGAGACTGGGAAATTGACGTTGTTGATGATGATCACTGTTCGAGTCGAAGGGACTTCTGAAGACGCGTTGATGCCAACGACACCGTGACCGCGATCTATAGGGGCGACTCCTGTTATTTGCTACGACCAGGGCGCTGGACAAGCAGCAGTGATGAAGCGTTCCAATCTTGTGCCTACTCGCGAGTAGAGCAGAGCCTCTATAGTATCTCTCTTGCGACACTAGTATATGAGCACTCGAAGTGACACGGCTGGTCTATGGAGGCTAATATGGACTCATCCGGACGAGGCGAATTGGACGCGAAGCGTGGTCCATCGCTGCGTCAGTCTAAGTGTAAGTTCGTTTGTCGCTGGCTGGACCTAAAGGGTTCAATTTATACACGATCTTGCGAGTCCGTTTCTGGTTCCAGAACACCATACTTCCGGCACGAACGGGAATCAGAACTGACGGCGACGGATGCACGTAGTTCAAACGTTGAACGTTTAACGTTTAACGTTTAACGGTTACCCTCAATGTCAGTCAGGAGATTCAGATGCATCACGTCGTGAAAGTGGCGCTCCCATGAAGTTCACCATGTTGTCCTTGAGCGACAAACGAAAACAGATGAATTACACAAGTGGGCAGCTGCTACCTAAAACATACGAACACACGGTTTCAATAACCCGTACTTTCGCCCCATTCTCTATGATACCCCGGTTGATCTGTGGCTCAAGCCACATAGGGAGCGACCAACCGAACCATTGGACGACCGAAAGATACCCGATGACCTCCCACAGTTTGGTTTGCTTTAACCCTAGCTTGGAAGAGGCAAATGCAATGACGGTATCTTCGAGGTGGATTGCTGCGGCTTGAACGGTGAAGAATTGAATCGCCCCGCTGGTCCAGTTTTGAAGGGTGAAGTACTCGGCAGTGTAGTGAAGGAGACCGGATACGAAGAAGACGAGGTAGAGTTCGGTATATGTGGACACTTTGCTATGTCGAGGCAGCCCTAATAGTTTTTGAGTCACGAAACGGGCGTGCGTAGTCAACATCTAAATAGCAATGAGTACGACCAGAGCATCCAAAACGAGAGGACTGACATTTCGAAGCATTTGGTGCCAAGTACGTCTAAACTTTGGTCAGCAAGTAGGCCTCAAGAAGGACCATTCACCTACCCCCAGAATTTGCGTAGCGTGAAAGCATTCCCCCATGCTCCGAAGATGGGAGAGAAGTCTGACGGGGACCACTGGCCAGTCGCAAGCAACGCAAGTACCCAGCCTTGGTGCGCCATTTTGATGGCTGAAGACGACGCAAGGGCGAATTTTAACCCGTGAATAGACCGGAGAAGCCACGGTGCGTCAGAAAATCGTGGACCGCCTGACTGGAATTCCGGGGTACGTTCCATTGCAATAATCGCGACGTTCAGCATCAACATGTTGAATACCAAGTTCGCCAACTGTTCAACAGCGAAGACCAGACGCGACGTCCTCCGAGATCTTGGGGGTAATGCCGATGTTGGTTCTGTGGTCCATCCAACGAGTCGAGGGCTGATTAAAAGCATGACCGCCCATTTGATACGCGCGAATACAGGTAATGCGTCGGTAGGCTGCGTTTGACCAACCATGCGCAGGTCATGAGGGTTGGAAAACGCAAGAAACCCCGACATGGTGAAAAATAAGGTAGCGAGACCAGTCGCAGTGGGGTGTTCTGCTACAGGCATTCCATGATTTGCGATGCTGGCAAATAAGCCCAAAATGACGATAAACGACGCGTAGCGGTATGTGGGCGAGTTGACGGTGAGACCAACGATCGACGCAATGTAGGCGAGTGGGACGAGGGACGGGTGGAGGGGCGTGCTCATCTTGAGCTTGAGCAGCGGCGTCGAGGGCAGTGAGGTGTAGCAAAAGAAGATTGGCTACGGGGGGACGAAAAGTAAGGCATTTTTTGGATGAAACGACGCCCAAACGACACCATTCAATTTTCTGAAGATCGTCCGAGTCGCAAATGCCAAGCCTCTTGGCTCCATGATCGTGAAAGGGCCGACGCATTTCCTTCTAAAGTATGTGATGCGTCCGCGGACCTTGGTGGTCCACAGGGTTCGTTGCGGCGCGTCAAACATACCTTCAATGAGGAAAAGCCTTCAGACGCCCTACTAGCCCTCCTCATCGAGTAGGGTGTACGATGTAAATTAGGTGGTTGTATTTTACAAGCCAAACCTGAGACTGAGTCAACGGAAGCGAATACATTGACGCGTCATTCTCGTACGACGAACGAGGACAGTGGGATCACACAAGTGGGCAGCGGTCTAAAACATAAGAACACACTGTTTCGATGACCCGTACCTTTGCCCCATGCTCCAAGATACCCCCTCTGATCTGGGGCTCAAGCCACATTGGGAGCTCTTTCCGCTTCGAGACCGGGCAGTGGAATACCGTCGCTGAGCGTGTCAGGCTCAACGACGTGGGTCAAGCCAATGGCGAACTCGAACTCTTCGTCAATGGCAGGAGTGTCATCAATGTGGATGGCCTGATTTTGCGGGACCGATCGAGTGTACGTTTTCAGGTTTTTTGGATGCAGGCCTCATTCGGGGAGGAAGGTGAGCATTTGCGCACGGTTTGAAATTATTCTAAACACAACTGATCCGCCATCATAGGATCTGCCTCGGACTATGACGGGCGCGGCTGGACAAAAATGATAAATCGACTTAGCAAGATGAAATGAAATCTTCACATCAAATTATTCAAACTCCGCCGTTCACTTCGACCTTAACATCTGTGAATTACTTCGAACTGACCTTTTGACGGAAAATTTGAGGACTTGAGTTATCATCCAACTAGGATTCCTGCATCACCACGGGAAGCCATGGGGCGATGGGAAAACTGAACTTGGCCGTCATAGTCATTCCCCCCTAAGGACCCTTCTTCCCCCTCTGTGCTCAGACCCTGAGTTTCGAGGCCATCCATTGATGCTGCTCCTTTCTATAAGCTTAAGCTAGTGCCCTACAACTGCGGCGTATCTGAGATATGTGAGAGTCTCTCAAGGAGCGCGTAAGACATGTAGAAAGCAGATTACAAAGGGTTTGCGACAGCAAGGAGTGGAGTTGACCTCAAACTTGAGGGACAGGGAGGTCGTAAGTGTCGCCACGACGAAGGGCGTAACGTAACTGCGAAGGTGAGCCGCGCAGTGCGCACTGTACCAGACCCCCTGAGTCTGGAGCCCCTGTAACTACCACTCGCCTCCCGGCTTGCTCTCGGCGCACTAGTGAAGCACCGTATGCATCAGAATGGCAAGAAACAATTACTTAGAAACAGGAAATCTAGGACTTCTCCCGTTTCAAGATATCAGCGAGAATGTGAGACTCCAATTGCGAAGTTCGAAGTTGGATTTGAAGTTGAAATGTTAATTCAAAGTGCGGAGTTTCAATTTCGAAGTTTATGTTTTAATTTAAAGTTCGGAGTTTGAACTGCGAAGTTGAAGTTATGATTCGAAGTTCGGGGTTTGAAAACTAAAGTTAATTCAGAGTTTGCGGTTTGATTTTACGAACGTGAGATTTTTGCTATCTTAGTTCTAAAAGCCGGTTTCGAAGACAAAATAATTTTGTCCAAAGAGTCCCCTCATATCGGACCCATCATGGGCTTTTCACCAAAAGCACAGAGCGTATGGTTCTCTGACATCTCTGTGACCATCCTGGAATCTCTGTGAAAAGAATATAAACTCTCACATTCTCATGTTCATACCTTACTCACCGCTACTACATCAGACTCACATTTGTATCCATAGACCTTTCCCACATTGACTCATGGACTTCACCTCTCGATACGCATTTCTACCTTATGTCCATATACTCTACGTCCTCCTCGCTTCTGATTTACTTCTACAATCCTGTGGGTAATCGGGTAGTTCAATGCAAATATTCGGACTTGATCCCTTTGTTGACGGACCTTCACCTGAGCAATGCAGTTTAGGGCCAGGACAGCCGAGCAAAGAGGGCTTCTTTAACTGTCTTGTAGGTTCGAGAGATATGTGTGTCCGTGCTACCACCCGGGGAGGCCCAAAACTGAAGTGTCTGGGGGCTGACAACGAAGAAATTACACGAAACTTGCTGCCTCGTTCTGCTCGCGAACTTTGTAGTCGTTTTTTGCAAGGAGAAAAGGGACAAAGATATAACGGATTTTACCGAACGTAACAAAAGCTGACTGATCTATTGCGTAGCTTTTGGCCCAACTTATATCCTACGTTGCTTGCAACGGGCTAGGATTTGGTTTGGATGGGGTTTTCTCTCTGGTGCAAAGCCAAATCATCTAGGAATCAAGCCCCCATGGATTTCAGTCTCACCGTCGCAGCTCCTTACTAGAAAGGGGATAGACTGTCGTCCTCTCGTCATAGTGGCTGGGATTCGAGCGCAAGACCTTGCTGGAAAGGGGCTTCTCCTATACTCTCGTGGTGAGTGACGCGTGACGTAGCGTCACTTTGAGTTCCCTGTGGCCGACGTCGGTGGCGGCTATATGCGCTCTCTCCTCATCGTCGTCGTCGTTGCCCAGCTCATTGCAATCTACCTCTTCACGTCCGGATTCCTACTATCTCGTCTCTCTCTTTCCAACCAAAATACTTGCTCGACATGCTCGCTGGAACCAACTCACGCCCGAGCAGTCGTCCTCATTATCGACGCTCTTCGCTTTGATTTTGTGTCTGCGAACCCCCCACAACCACCGTCGCCGTTTCACCACAATGTTCTTGAACTACCGCAACGTCTGACGGCGATGTACCCGGAAAATTCGTTCTTATTCGACGCGTACTCGGATCCGCCAACTGCGACGTTGCAGAGGATCAAAGCCATTACTACAGGGTCTTTGCCTACTTTTGTCGACATAGGAAGCAATTTTGGAGGCTCTTCTATATTAGAAGACTCTATTATCGCGCGATTGAAAGCTGCCGGGAAGAGGGTACGTCGTTTCTGGTTCATTGTTGTGACGCGCTCATGAATTTTGGGCATCTTAGTTGGCCTTTATGGGGGACGATACATGGATGACTGTATTCCCAGACTCTTTTAACCCGAACATGACGCATCCTTTCGATTCATTCAACGTCGAGGACCTCCATACCGTCGACCGAGGTGTCATTGCCAATCTGTTCCCACTTCTCGCCGCTCCAACGCCGTCCTTCGATTTCCTCATCGGTCATTTCCTGGGTGTCGACCATGTCGGTCACCGCGTAGGGCCTGAGCATATCAGCATGAAGGACAAGCTTCAGGAAATGAACTCGGTGCTGGAACGGGTTGTGGAGATGCTGGATGACGATACCCTACTTGTGGTCTTGGGGGATCATGGCATGGACAGGTCTGGTGATCACGGAGGAGATGGGGACTTGGAGACTAGCTCTGCGCTCTGGATTTACAGCAAGACGCGTCAATTGTCGCAAACAAGTGGCGAAGATATCCCATCCATGACACCCCAGAAAACATTCCCGGGGTCAAGTGTGCCACATCGACGCGTCCAGCAGATCGATCTTGTCCCTACGTTATCCCTGCTCCTTGGACTACCCATCCCCTTTAACAACTTGGGCACTATCATCCCTGAGTTATTCAACCGCGAGTCCCTTCTCTCCCGTGCCCTCTCTATCAATGTTGCGCAAATCAAGGACTATCTTGATGCGTATCGTAGCAGTGCCTCGGGGGGAGAGCTAGACGCGTCGTGGTCGTCACTTATGCGGTCATGGACAGGAGCAAGTACGACCCAACAACAATACGAGTTCACTCGGCTTGCTTTAGAAACCTGTCGCTCCCTCTGGGCCCAATTCAATGCAGTTCGCATGGGGATGGGCCTGATCCTGCTAGGAGTTGGAGCTTTAACGACATGGTCTATCTATTCGACGAATCTGTCCCCCTCGGTCACATCGAATTCATTATTGAAAGGAGGCTATGGGCTAGTCGCCGGACTAGCCCTTGGTTTGACTTCGTTTCCGCTGATAAAGTCCTCATCCATGTTCGTGGACATCAGTTTATCCGATCATACACTGTTCCTTTCCACCCTCTTCAGCTGCATCCCAATATTGGGGACTTCATTTGCATCATCAACCATCGCCGCACCATATCTCGCCACAGCACTGCAAGTGCTCTTTCCGATTTTGCTTCTTGTACTGCATTCCCTCGCATTCCTGTCGAACTCTTTCACTTTCTGGGAAGATCGCCTAGCTCCATTCCTCCTCGTTTCATCCATTCTCCCCTTCGTCGTGAAGGGTTTCACGGCACCAACCGCTCGCTTACGATCCCGGATATTTGGATTTTCCTTGGCCTTCGCTCTCTGTATTCGTCTGATGGCCATTAGCACCATTTGTCGCGAAGAACAACAGCCTTACTGCCATGTCACGTTCTACTCCTCGTCTTCCATCCCTACATCACCTTTATTCATCCGGCTCCTTGCACTGCCAGTTGCATATGGGCTTCCCCTCTTTATCCAACGGATGTTGGCGATTTCACGCTCCGACGCTGGGATAGCGAAGTTGTTCCTTCTAGGCATCCTGAGGATAAGCTTACTCTCGTCGGCCGCGGCCTGGCTCTTAGAATGGGTGGATTCTGCTAGGCTTTTGGAAGGATCTGGTTGGAATAACGACTCACCGAGGACAGCCCGTACCATGGCTACTTGGGTAGCATTCTTCGTGATCACGTTTGTTGGAACGGTCTTGTGGTATTTGGTCCCAATGTGCCTTGACATCAAGCAGGAGGAGGGACCTGCAGACGAACAACAGCTCGCTGCGGCCACGCTCACTTCATCACCGAAGACGCGACAAATCAAAATCATCGGCTTTGCAAACGCGTTTGGCGCCCCTTACGTGCTATTCTACTCCATTCCGTTTTCCCTAGTGTTTGCAAGTACCCAGTTAACTGGACAGGTTGCTCTGGCCCTCAGTATGGTTTCTCTGTTGGCGTATCTTGAGGTAGTGGATAGTGTGCGGGATGTCCGTGCTCTGGAAGCCGCGTTCAGCTCAGCCACCCCTTCTGCAATACTGAATAACCCCAATCTCTTCGGCGCATCATCCACTTCCCCGTCCTCGTCATCCTTACCCTCTCCTTCAATACGGTTCGCTGAGATTGTGCCGATAGCACTTCTTGGGATACAAACATTCTACTCTACCGGTCATCAAGCAGTGATATCCTCTATCCAGTGGAAGTCCGCGTTCATTTTGACGAGGGAACTGAAATATCCTTGGTCGGTGGTGACGGTCGTTTTGAATTCCGTTGGTCCGATTCTGCTTGCAGGCCTTGCTGCCCCTCTCTTAGGACTGTGGAATCGTGCACCTTTACAGACCGCTGTCGCGCCTGAACAGTTGGACTCGAAGAAGCCGCCGACAAAAACTGAATCAACTTCAGAACCGCCAGTTAGCTCTCAGACACAAATACGCGTAGATGTCACGCGGGCTTCTCTTGGGGTTATGTTGTACTACTCCTGCTTGTTGCTTGGGACGGCAGTGAGCGCTGCTATCCTCAGAAGGCACTTGATGGTTTGGAAAGTGTTCGCTCCGAGATTTATGCTGGGGATATGCCAGGTTTTAGCGGTTGATCTTGGCGTTGTATTGGGTATATTTGTTGGAGTCGAAAGGATTGCGAAGAGAGTGGGGGGTCTGTTCGAAATACGATCGAAGTAGATGTGGCGACTTGGTGCGGAATTATAGAATCTTCGACGTGTTGAAGACGCTGGTGTTCTTCTCATCTTATCATGGACGTTTTTTCTCTGGGTAAACTGACCACGATTGTATCCTAGCTTCTCGCAGTGAGCGAAGTAACGCGTTACAAATCGCATCCCACTTTATGAGGAAGTACCACGCCCCCTTCAACGCCCTGAATGAACATGAACGACCCTCATCGGTTCCTTCCCCTCCAAGCTCGCAGACCAAGTCCCAAGACGTGGCTGTCGCCGAATAATTTCACGTAGAAACAACGCCACTTTACGTCTTCCATCCGCTGAAGTTGTCACCAAGAGGTTCACCAACAGAGGAGGTTCAAGGAACATACTTGCGTATCCAGCCAATTTTCTGTTCTCGACTACATGCACATGCATGCCTCTGAGCATCAAGGTAGAGTATCTTACTAACAATTTTGTTGTCCTAATACATCTCCACTTTCGGTGTGCCTTATTTTAACCCAAACAGGTTGTGATGTAGTTAGGGCGCCAGTTATTCCTTCCAGAAACCACCAAGCCCAAGCAGGGTGCACCGTAGAGGGCTAGTCTCGGATCTTTTCTTTTCGCGTTTCTCAAGGGAATAATCGTCATTGGGTGGATATGTCCTAAATACTCGACTTTTCAACGTCGTTGCAGCTTTCTTTTCGTTTTGACTCTTCGCGTCATACACCGCTTCCTTTTCCTAGACAGGAGGGGATCACCCGCGCAGTTCTGGGCGACGGATGATTCAACCAAATGAAGCGTTGCTCATTTGCGCATTTTTCCTATCATTTTTGCATGGTACGTCGACCTGGCCAACTGTACAACATAGCTTTCGTGACGTGACGACCATTAGGCATCTACACAATCCTCATCATATTTGCCATTTACCTTGTTTGCTTCCGCAATCGCCGGTCGTCCTCGAATCCACATTCCTCGTCCTCCTCAAACGGGGGAAAGCGTAATGTATGGGGTCTTGGAATTATAATATTCCAGTATCTGCTGGCAACTGCGCACCTATGCATGGCTTTCTATCAGGACGTAGTCACAATAGGGGGAACGGATCCTGGACCATTCACAGAGGTTCGGTATATTGGAAGAATGGCGTATTCGCAGGTCGCTATCGAGTTTCTGAGTGTGCGTCCACAACCCCCTTTTCATGCACACCCACACACCTGTTGATACCCTGTCTCCTTGCCCAGTGCTTCCTTGCAGACATTCTCCTGACATGGCGCACCTACGTCATCTATGCTCACGACAAGCGCGTCTTGTTCCCAGCAGCTTTCCTCCTTTTAGGCACTTTCATAACTACATTTGGTTACGTCGGAGCCATCATCCACGGCTTTTCACGTCCTTTCGATCCGCCCAACTTGGAAGGGTTGTTTCTCCTGGGGAGAGAACCGCCCATCTCAACTTGGACATGGCTCAGCATCGCATTTTCTGTTGCGACGAACGTATTCCTCTCGGGCATGACTTCCACCAGGCTCTGGTGAGTTATTAGCGCTTGAAAGTGACCATTCATTGATGTGCTTCGGGACCTAGGTTCCACCACAGGAAAATGAGGAAAATACAAGGATATTCTAGTTTGCTTTTCGAGTCGGCAGTCATTATTGAATCAGGACTGCTTTACACCTTTGCTTGGGTGCGTATGTAGCAATCCTACTGTTGGCCCATACCGACACGGCCGTTCCGTAGCTTTCCTACCTTGTACTCTTCCTTTTGGAGTCTAATGGCGACATAGTCGCGATGGATGTTATCGGTCATCTATCCGTACGTCCATCCCCTTACTTCTCGTCCATTAATCATCTTTGCGAGCTGATAACGGCGTATAGGGCATTGTGCCAGCGTTGATCATCGTCATCATCTCTGCAGGCCTAACCCCCGTCCGCTCACGGTCACCAATATACCCGAAATCACCCAACAACCGGAACCGTCGAGCACGGTCCATCACCGAGAACACCATTGATCTGTATAAAAGCACCACCGACGAACATCACAATATTAATGATGCAAGTACCCACTCAGGCATAGGATACAAAGATGACGAGTGTTCACTTGGGACGAACACGCGGACTGAGATGCATTTCTCGGAAAACCTAGAGTTGACGACGTTCAGTATCAAAACTAGCCGAGATGGAGATGGAGCGATGTTTGGTAATGACGCTAGTGGGATCTCGGTCGAGCGCACGGTGTTGAAGGTTTGACGTTGTGATGTTCTATATGAACAGGCTGTACATATTTACTCTAACGTGGAACCTGGAATTTGCGACGACGGTCTTGTCCGATCCACGAATGACCACTTCAATCGAGAAGTGGTCGTTCAAGCTCCTGGTGTGTATCGAAAGTTTATTATTTCCGACCCAAGATGCAAGATGTGGCCGTCGCCGAATGAATTCACGTTGAAACACTGCCAAAACAACGCCACTTGACGTCCTCCATCTGTTGAAGTTGCCAACAGTAAGATTTTCATCAACAGAGTTTCTAATCTAATCTTGGAGGTTCAAGGAACCAACATTCTATCACAGTCTGTTTCCTGTTTACGACTACATACATACTTCTGATCCTCAAGGTATTCTGTCAAGGCATTTTTGCTGCCAATTCCGTCGTTCCAATATGCCCCCAAGGAGCCCCAAGGGCTTGCCAAGGGCACTTTTTCGTGCCTTTACCCAAATCGGCCGTCAAGTATGGCGTTTTCTTTACAGAAGTCACCAATGACGATTATTCCCTTGAAAACCTTGAAAAGAGAGCAAAAGATCCGAGACCTCTACGGTGTACCCTGACTAACCTGACCTGGTCGATGTGTCCTAAATACCTCGATTTTTCAACGTCGTTGCAGCTTTCTCTTCGTTTTGTCTCTTCGCGTGATACACCGCCGGAACGAGCTTCCTTTTCCTAGACAGGAGGGGATTCACTGCACAGTCCTGGGCGACGGGATCAACCACAGATGATTCAACCAAACGAAGCGCTGCTCATTTGCGCGTTTTTCCTATCATCTTTGCATGGTACGTTGACCTGGCCAACCGAACGACTCACCCGCGCAGATCTCATGAGTGACTACTGCCAGGCATCTACACAACCCTTATCATATTCGCCATTTACCTGGTCTGCTTCCGCAATCGCCGGTCATCCTCAAATCCACATTCCTCCTCTTCTTCAAGCATAACGGGGCGTAATTTATGGGGCCTGGGGATCATAATATTCCAATATCTGCTGGCGACGGCGCACCTATGCATGGCTTTCTATCAAGATGTGGTTACAATAGGGAGGACGGATCCCGGTCCATTCGCAGAGGTTCAATACGTCGGGAGAATGGCGTTTTCGCAGATCGCTATGCTGTTTCTGAGTGTGCGGTCACAACTCCTTTTCTCGCACACACCGACTGATTGTCTCATTGTCCAGTGCTTCCTCGCAGATATTCTCTTGACATGGCGTACCTACGTCATCTACGGCCACGACAAGCGCGTCCTATTCATAGCTGCTTTCCTCCTTTTAGGTACCTTCATAACCACATTCGGTTACGTCGGAGCCCTCATCCACGGTCTCTCACTTCCTTTGAATCCGCCCAACTTGGAAGGGTTATTTCTCCAAGCTCGAGAACCACCCATTTCAACATGGACGTGGATTAGTATCGCGTTTTCAGTCTTCACCAATGTATTCCTCTCTGGGATGACTTCTACTAGGCTTTGGTGGGTTTCGTGTTTGCTGATCACGCTAGCGAATAAATGTCCATTGATGCATTGTGTTCCTTAGGTTCCATCATAGGAAGATGAAAAAGATTCACGGATTCTCTAGTTTGCTTTTCGAGTCCGCGGTCATTATCGAATCAGGGCTGCTTTATACTTTTGCTTGGGTGCGTATGGCGCAATCTTCCAGTGGACACTTACCGACGCGCCGTCCCATAGATATCCTACTTCGTACTCTTCCTTTTGAAATCCAATGGTGACATAGTAGCGATGGATGTGATCGGCCATCTCTCTGTAAGTACCTCACATTTCTTCCTGTTCAACATCATCATGAATTAATCTTTGCGTGTAGGGCATCGTCCCAGCGTTGATCATCGTCATCGTTTCTGCAGGCCTAACCCCCGTGCGCTCGCGTTCCCCCGTATACCCTAAATCTTCCTACAACCGAAACCGGCGTCCACGATCGATCACCGAAAACACCATCGACCTATACAAAAGCACCACCGACGATCATCGCAATACCAACGATGCTAGTACTCACTCCGGCTTGGGAGCAAGTGGGTATAAGGACGATGAGTGCTCCCTCGGGACGAATACGCGGACCGAGATGCATTTTTCGGAGAACCCAGAGTTGACGACGTATAGTATCAAAACCAGCCGAGACGGGGATGGTGCAATGTTTGGAAGCGAAGCTGGTGGGATCTCAGTCGAGCGTACTGTGTTGAAGGTTTGACGTTGTCGTATTATCTTAACTTTGTACATGCATATCTAATAGTAAGTAGAAAGTGGAACCTGGAATTTACTGTTTGTAAGTTGGATGAGATGCCTCCGCGTCGGAGGCATTGGAGCTTTGATCGGGTGGCAGACTTCACAGCCTCAAGGGCAAGGTACCAGAAGCAATGAGCTAGACAGCGGAAGCAAATATGCAAAACATAGCGATACGTAACGCGTAATGATACGAACGAAAACAACAACTCTGTGCCAGGTCCATCAAGCTTTGGGTTGCGGAATCGGTGGCACTCCTTGTACCATGAACCGAACACGCCGATTCCAATGTCCAATACTACGGAATACACTAGCGATGGCAGAGTCCTTTGTTTTCACAACGCGAGAACGGAGTTTCCATGTACTCAGCCCTTGACAGATGACATCAAAGCGTTGCACGACCTCGTCCATTGTAGGTCTTTGTGCCGGATCGGTCTGCGTCATGTCGGTTACGAGAGGTACAATAAACTCGAATCCCCGTCGAGCACTTGCGTACTGGGAACCCTGTGGAGCGAGTCAACCGTGAGGCAAGCGTAATTCATCGGCGGACGTCGACATACCTTTGTAAAATTCTCCCTGATCATGTTGCCTAGCAGGTAGACATCAGTTGGGAAAGGATCGCAGGCGAGCATTGTAGAGTATTCAGGAGCGGTCTTGTCAGCTCCGCGAATGACCTCTTCAAGAGGTGGCCGCTCTTCTGGCTTGTATTGACGAGACAAGCCAAAGTCCGTGAGGTAGTACTTTACAGGTGTGCGTGTTCGTGTACGGTGTTTGGCGCTTCCGCTGAGATCCAGCTTCCGCCACGGCAAAAAGGGATGGTAACGGTCAACATAGAGCTGTCGGGCATCCATCATGATGTTGAAGAACGTTACATCCCTGTGCACCCATGAGCAGAAGACAAAGAGGAAGAGCATAGCCACTTGCCGATGAGCGATGTTATGTTGATGCATGAATCGTAGACCCTGTGTGACCCAGTCAATTTACCTCTCGAGACAAAGTAACCAATGAGCGAACTTCAAAAATTTGTCTGAAAAACTCGACACATTCTCCTATCGTATCGAACCGTGGATCGTCGTGAACTCGTAACAAAGGCATAACCAGGAGGAGCAGATCGTCATCCTCAGGGACCTGGAGTATTTCATATACAGGGACACAGTGGTTGTGGGGATCAGCAGCGATCGGTCCTGACGACAAATACAGTGCAATGTCGGCTTCATGAGGGAATAAAGACTTGTTGGTGCGCTTCAGGACAACAAGTTCACCGTCGGACGTTCGGGTGGCGTCCAGGACGCTGTTATGCTAAAAACCAACCAATGTAAGTACAATGTTCAATGAAACTTCGAGGTAAATGTTACTTACAAACGGCCGCAGACTATCTGTACAATGGTACCAGCGTTTCTTCTTCCCCTTCCATGATGGTTGCCAGTCAGGTTTGTACCGCGGCCGTAACTCGTATCCCCGCTCCAGCAGCCAGTCGTAATGGTCCCTCCAGAAGAGCTCTTGTTCTGTGAGTCGTCCGAACGCTCCGCGGGGGTTAGCTCGCTCTAACGGCGTGTTGTAAGGCTTTTCCTTTGTTTCTGACATGACGGCCACCTGTGAGCTCCTGTGAGGAGCGCTTTGGGAGCGCTCGGCCGGCTCCGGTTTTGATTGCTACCGAGCGCCAACTTATCCAAAACATCCATGTCCTAGCAGCGACCCCAAAACTCATTATCATCGCAGTTCCACATCGTTGTCGAGCCAGAGGGCAAGGGAAGAAGGATCGGCATGCCCACAGACGACGCGCTCTTTTCCAAAACGGGAAATGTGGCGGCTTTCCCACGGAACCGCTTCTCCTCGTACCTCCTCCGACTGCGACGTTGCTGCGAAGTCATCTCCACTTCGAATGAGTTTGAAAATGACTTCTTTTTCTTTTACTCGCGGCTCAACGTTCGCTCAACCCTTGCTGCTACAATCTACCCACATCGACGTCGTCGCTCACGATGAGCTCACCTATGCGCCTATCGCTTGTCCCTCTCATATATGTTATTTCGATCGTTGGCCTCACGGTTAACTCGCTCACTTATCGTCACACATCATTCATTCTCATTTTGAGCATATTCGGCTACCTCGCAAGCCATGGAACGTCTGTAGCAGAGCACCCCGCGAATGCTGTTCTTACCTCCCTCATCTTCACCACGTCGGGCTTACTTGCATTTTCGAATCCCCACGAACTTCGCATGGCTGGTCAGATAAAACCAACCGAAGAATTACCCGTTTCTGCGCGTATCAAGTGGGCGGTGATGCTTCTAATTAACCCTCGACTGGTTGGATGGAACGCTGAACCAAGTTCTGTTTTACCTCCAAGATCGCGTAGGACATCGCGTCTTGGTTTCGCTGCGGAACAGCTAGTGTGCTTGATGTTCAACACGCTGATGCTGAATGCTGCAACCATGGTTTTGGATCGTACCCCCCAATTTCAGTCGAATGGTCCAAGGTTATCCGATGCGCCATGGATTTCCCGATCTATGCATGTTCTACAATTTGCGCTTGCTTCGTCCTCAATGATAAAAGCGGGGCACCACTTTTGGACGCTTGCGCTGCTGGCGGCTGGTCGGTGGTCGCCGTCAGACTTCCGTCCGATCTTCGGATCGTGGTTCAGTGCTTATACCGTTTGCAAATTCTGGGGGTACGTGGACCTTCTCCTCCAACATTACTCGCTGTTAACCCTCGCTCAGTCGTACTTGGCACCAATTGATTCGACGTGTCAGTCCTCTCGTCGTCTTTGAACCGGGATTCATAGTCTAGTCGTACTGATATCTTTTCCAGACATTGACAACCCACGCCCGCTTCATATCTCGGAACGTGTTAGGGCTTCCTAGAGACACCAAAGTAACAAAATACGTCGAACTCTACCTCGTCTTCTTCGTATCCGGTCTCCTCCATTTCGTTTCTGAAGTCTTCACCCTGCGAAATTGGACCAGTGGCGCCCTTCGATTTTTTACCCTTCAAGCGGTGGCCATCCATCTTGAACAGACAGTCATCGCGTTCGCCTCGAAACTCGGATTAAGGCACAATACGATTTAGCAGGCCGTAGGGTATATTTGGGTCTTACAGTGGTTCATTTGGTCGGTCCCAATGTGGCTTGAACCCCAGATCAGTGGAGGGATCATGGAGGGTGTGGCGAAGGTACGGGTTATTGAGACGGTGTGTTCATACTTCCTAGAACACTGCCCACTTGTGTAATTTGCTGTCCTCGGGTTTCGTCTGGGAACTACCCAACCTATCCATTGGAATGGCTTGGCGTATGCTAGAGGCGCTTCTTTATAAATCAGGCAATGCGAGGGGCCATTTGAGGTTGTCTTCTCAACTTCTAATCGGCCTCGTTTCATCCAAAGATGCGTTCTTTCTCTTTTGCTACTGACCACCGTCAACCATCCTCCCTTGATACAGATTACCCTCTACAGCGTCGTTGCTCATGATGAGCACGCCCCCGCATCCGTCACTCGTCCCGCTCACCTATTTCGTGTCGATCGTTGGTCTCACCGTCAACTCGCCCACACACCGCTACGCTTCGTTTGTACTCATTCTGGGCCTGTTCGCCAGCGCCGTATATGATGGGATGCCCCTAGCAGAACAACCCACTGTTGCTGTCCTCAGCATCCAATTTTTCGCAATGTCGAGCTTACTCGCGCTTTCAAATCCCCATGAACTACGTATGATCGACCAAACGCAGCCGACTGATGAATTATCTGTTTTTGCGCGCATCCGGTGGGCGGTCATGCTGCTAGTCAGCCCTCGACTTGTTGGATGGACGGTGGAACCAACAACTGCTCTACCCCCACGATCGCGAAGGACTTCACGTCTTTCATTCGCTGCCGACCAGCTAGCGTACTGAGCATTCAACATGGTGGTGATGAACATTGCGACCATGGCAATAGATCGAACCCCCGAATTCCAGTTGAACGGACCCAAATTCTCTGACGCTCCGTGGGTTTCACGGTCCATACATGGCCTGAAATTCGCTTTGGCGACGTCTTCAGGGATGAAAGTAATCCACCAAAGCTGGATTATGGCTTTGCTGGCCACCGGTCGGTGGTCACCTTTGGACTTCACCCCGTTCTTTGGGACATGGGGCAATGCGTATACGCTACGCAAGTTCTGGGGGTATGTGTATCGTTCTTCGCAAGCCCCACTTATTGCTGACTGAATACCAGACGTACTTGGCACCAACTGCTCAGACACGTGTGTCTTCCTGTTTTTTTTTCTCGACAATGGTGGTCCCGCCGTACTCACGCCTTTTACAGCTGTTTCGGAGTTTCTTGAGAATCGAGTTTCATTTTTTTGGCGATCGTTCCCGAAAAGTTGCCTTATTTGGGCATACGACGAGCCGGTAATTACTGAAAAAGGCAATTTTCGAGAACCATTCGCGAAGTTTTGAAAAACTCGATTCTCAAGAAACTCCGAAACAGCAGTAAGATGTTGACAACTCACGCTCGCTTTGTATCCCGGAAGCTCTTGGGGCTTCACAGGCACAGCAAAGTGCGAACATACATCGAGCTCTACCTTGCCTTCTTCGTATCTGGTCTCCTTCACTACAGCCTCGAATACATCACAATCAAAAATTGGGCCAACGGTGCAATTCAGTTCTTTACTCTTCAAGCTGTGGCAATCCACCTCGAAGACATAGTGATCGCATTTGCGTCATCTAGGCTAGGGTTGAAGCAGAACAAGATGTGGGAGGTTATTAGATATATCTGGGTTGTGCAGTGGTTCGGTTGGTCGCTCCCGATGTGGCTTGAGCCTCGGATCAGCGGGGGTGCCGTAGACAATGTGCCAAGGGTACGAGTTGTCGAGACCGTGTGTTTGCATGCTTTAGAACGCTGCCCAATTGTGTAATTTACCTGCCCTTGTTCTTTGTATGAGAATGACACACCAACCTATTCAATGGGATCTTCCACAATGACGCTTGCGAGGCCTCTCCAGAGAAACGTGCCTGAGCAGAATACGCGGTGCATGATGCATGTGAACGAGAGAGGAAGCTATTGTACTCCAACTGCGCCACCACGGTAATGGTCAATCGGTAATCCAATGTTTAAGCCTTACGCTCTTTCAGCTCGCGGAACGGGAACCCAGCGGAGTTGTCAATACATCCAAGTTGATTCTCAAAGTTGATCCATCCTTGATGCGAGTTGAATGCAGAATGAAGAGACAGAGACAGAGAATTGCGTCGGACCGAAAGCAGATAGTTAGGAACAGCGCAACACAGAGTAACAATTGTGTAGAGTCTGGCTCTACATAGCGACAACACATAGCGTAGAAAGCATGAAAATAATAGCATAATGACGAAAAAAATTGACGAATGACTCAATGCTCATGAAGTCCACAGTATGTATCCAGGCTGAATATGAGAGGTCTATTCAGGAAGGTGTGGGTATAGCCGGGACGCCCGTGGCAACATAGACTGCGCGCCTGGCCAAATGCCCGATTGACCGAGCGAGGCCAACCACGTATATTTCATCAGCCTTGACGACGCGCGAACGAAGTTTCCACGAGCTGACACCTTTGCGGATTTTTTCAAAACGCTCGACGACTTCGTCCATCGTAGGTCGTTTGGAAGGATCCGGGTTCGTCATATCCGCAACGAGGGGCTTCATAAAATCAAAACCTAGCTTCCTACGATCATGCTTGGAACCCTGTGGATTTGCATGAGGGACCCAGCCAGAACGAGATAGACAATGAAATCTTACCTCCGTGAATTCTTCCCTAATCAGATTACCAACAGTGTAGACATCTGTAGGGAATGGGTCACAAGCGTCCATCGTTTCAAACTCAGGGACCGTTTTGTCGCCACCAACGATGACATCCTCCAGCGGCGGCCTTTCCTCTGGGCGATATTTACGAGATAAGCCAAAGTCTGCTAAGTAGTAACGGACTGGCACGGATGTTCGAGTATGGTGTCGGGGTCTTCCGTTCAAGTCTAGTTTGCGATGAGGCCGGAAAGGGTGGCAGCGATCGATGTATAAGGACCTCGCGTCCATGAGAATGTTGAAGTGTGTGACATCTCTATATAACGAAGGGGTGACATGAAAAAAATAAATAAAAGGGTGACACAGGAGGGAATACGCACCGATGTGCGACGTTGTTGACATGCATAAATTGCAGACCCTAGGGTAGCACTTAGCAGCCATAACTCTAAATCAAGGAACAGATGATGAAAAAGCTACCTCGAAGACCTGGCGGAAAAACTCAAGGACCTCCCCGATCGTGTCAAATGCGGGGCAAGAGTATTCCATAAGCATTGGCATAACCAGAATGATAACGCTCGCGTCAATGGGGCATTCCAGTACCTCATAAACAGGCACACAATGATTGCGAGGGTCCTTCGCGAGAGCGCCGTCGGAGAAAAGCTGCCCAATTTCAGCCTCATATGGATGAAGTGTCTTGTCAACACGCTTCAGAAACAGGAGTTCGCCATCCGAGATACGCTGAGCATCAATTACGCTGGGATACTAGCTAGGATTGTCAGCCTGGAAGCAACTGAAGAATGCCATTCACAAACGGGATTTGGCACACCATCTGAGCATTCAAAGGAGTGCTTCCTCGTCCCCTCCCAGGATGGCTTCCAATCAGGCTGATACCTGGCTCGTAGCTGGTAGCCTCGGTCAGTTAACCACTGGTAGTTGTCGCGCCAGAAGACCTCCGACTCGTTCAAACGACCGTTAAGCCGCTGATGCCGACGACTATCTGCCGAGCTTTTCTGAGGCTCAGAGTCAGCCTCATTCGGCTGCACAACATCCATTGGAGGAGAAGGAAGGAAGGAATCTGGTGTGAGGAAACCAAGTAACTAAACCAATTGGTCCTGGAGGCCTGAGTCCGCGACGGCATTCAACAGTCACGTGTTAATTGTGGGTACAATTTTGGAAGTAAGTCTCTAAAACCGCCGATCACTCACCAAGAGCATTGTTCTGTTTAAGGTCACGGACGCACTGGTTCCTTCGTCTGCATCAGTTTCTAGCGTCCTATAAAATCAGACACAACCTTCTATCGCCTCCAACTGACCTCAAGCCCCTCTTCTGTCCTGTCACCTCCAGACTCCAGATTGCAAAAGTCGTCCGTGACATGCCAATTACAGCATCGATACGCGATTCAACCACCCATGGTGGAATTGAGATCATCGACACCGACAATTCAATGAGGATTACAAATTCCGAAATCTATATCAACAGCAACATAGCAACGGATCGTGGACCACATTTGCGGGAGCGTACATCGATTGACACGCTCAATGGGCCATACGTCGCACGTATGCTTCACCACGCTTTTACCATGATCTTCTGACGAAACTTTCTGTGTTTTCTCTCCAGTTGCAGAGACGGCAGTGGAGCGGTTAAAAAAGAAATGGCCCCGCGTCCAACTCAGCGCCGAGGACATCCTGGAGTGCGTAGAGATCAAGCTCAAACAAACCAATCATCTACTAGATCTTCTCGCAAAGCTCGAATGCAATCAAGCTGAGTTGACGGTGTTGGAGTCTGAATACAGCAAGTGAGTTATATATTCTCTACCCAATTGAACAGATACCTCAGGCTCAACCGCGCTCTAGTCTACGATATGTACAGGAAACTCTTAGCTCGAAGCCAACGCCTTGGAATCCGTGGAACTTCATGAAGTATCTCTATGAGGCCCGCGAGCTAAAGAGGGATGCGAAACGCCTCTATGAGCGATCCGAGGTATGGTGTATTATCACCTCACTTTTGTACAAATGGGGTCATCCTTGAGGCTCTCTTTCAGCGGGTATCAGAAGCAACTCGCGAAGCCAATAGATCAAGATACTCCTGGAAACGCAGTAAGAAGAAAGAACTGCTGAAGGATTCGCGTCCACCGCAACAAGCAGGGGATAGTGAACGCATGTCAAGCCCAGCGTCCGGCATTACATGCGATGAAACAAACCTAGCACGGGACATTGTTCACAATGAAGCACTAGACAGCGATGATGAAGATGACCACTCAGACGACGAAGCTCCTACCAGTCACGAGAGTAGTGCCGGCATTCCTGACGAGTCGGATATGCCCACACCCCGTGTCAACGCCTTCGGTCCTGGCATCAGTAGCTAGCAACCAGAGCAAAGACCGGAATTTCACTCTCCTTTCGCTTTCCTGTCCACAACAGTCCCCTATGTAGATAGAGCATCGTGCAATCACAGCCGAGCTTCCTTTGACCTCCAGTAAGCATGATGTTGAAGCCGAGCAATCGGAGCAAGTAGAGCCGCAACCAGCCTTTCTAAGGTTCTACGTCCTCACCAAGCGTCAAGCCCACCATCTCCGTCGATTTGTTTCAAGTCCTTATTTCAGGGTCGCAAGAAGGTCAAAGCAACGTAGGAACCAGGCACTCGGCGCAAACACAAAAGGAATATGGGACTCTAGACTCATGATTGGAGTAAGCTTGGTCCCTCGAGCGTTGAAGGAAATACACTCGATAAGACTAGGGCCACTGTGGTTGAGTAGAGCGCGAGTGGGGTACCGTGGGTTGTTAGTGCTCCACACGGAATGCGTTCCATTTGGGGCACCATGAAAGCGCCACGAGATAAGTACAGGGAACATCTCTTGGGGACACATCATTCTCCAGCACGAAAGGTTGAGGGGGTTACTGAGTACTCCGCGTCGCCGTTAGGCCCAGGGCTCAAGCGCTCAAGTTAGACGGCCAGCACGACTCTGGTCCGTGTTTTGAGTGACATTGCAAAAGCAGCAGTACAGCAACGGGAGGGTGGATCGGAGTTCAGAACGTTCAACAGGAAAGGAAGTCGGTGGCTGTACGGTGGCCCTGACAGTCTCCCTCCTTATAGTCAAACCGCCATGAAGCTCCAAAGCATTGCACTCACGATCTTCCCTTTATTTGCACTCGCTCTCGCTGCGCAGGACGACCAGAAACCGATGACTTCTCCGAAAGAACCTGTTTATCAACCACAGACCACCGTTCGCCCGACGTTGGCTGACCTGTTGACCATCGAGTCTTCAGCATCCATATTCTATTCTTACGCTCGTGAGCTCGAAATGAGCGCCATCCTTGCAGATGTTTCTGCGAAGACTATGCTGTTGGTGCCGACGAATAAGGCTGTTATGGCTTTGAGCAGGAAGCCGTAAGTCAAATTGTCGGATTTGCGTTTGTCTAGAAGCTCATTTGGGGCGTTGCGATTGATAGGCATGAAGGACCTGAGACCATGGGTGAAGTGATTATCTCTGACGAAGAATTTGACAACGTGTCGAAGAGGAATGTAGAGAGATGGGTGTCGGCACATATGATAGCGGTATGTCGTTTCAATTTGTGCATTCCAGCTATGGAGCTCATATGGGGAACAGGATGCACCGGAATCGCTTGAGCCCAAGACATACACTACACTTCTACACAAGAAGTCTGTTACGATATCGCTGGATCCAAATGTTGATTCTAAGCTGCCCGAATGGAAACGTTTGCTGGTGAATGGGGAGTCTCATATTGTTGGCAGGAAAGAGGTACGTCCACTGCTTCCCGTCTACACTGTTTCCATAGCTGAGCTACAACCCACAGGCTCTCAATGGTGTATTCTATCTCATTGACGGCACCATATCTGTGGATTGATTCGTTTTTGTTGAATTTTATGACGGTGCCGTCATTTGTATATCTTTGTGTAATAAATATTCTTGGACTTTCACTCATTCTGTCGTCGCTCTGCCTCTGGCTCTCGCTGGATAGCGTCACCAATTCGAGCAATGATGGTTTTGCGTTGCCCCGGGTCCCAGTCCCAGGAAGCAAATGCTGCACCAAGTGGTATGGACCCGTATTCGTTGGATGGCTTCGTGGTTTCTGACCAACTGTCTATTCATGTCATGCAGCTACCTACGCGCTTTCGAAATCCGCATCAACGACGATTCTTTGTTTGCGGATATGTATTTCTTCCCCGTCTTCTGTGCGACGCAGTGAATGATGATGAAGCCTTTCACAGGTTTGGGGTGAAGAGACAGCTGCGCTGGTGCTTCCCTAGCCAGGCCCCGACGATGGATCATGTTGAATGCCTCCCATAACAAAAGTCAAGGTCAGGTTGAATCCCAATAGCCGTATTCCCGTATCCACTTGTTCGAACACCACCGCATGCGATCGGTCGCTCGTTTCGATAGAACTCACACCCAGTCAGTTCGCGTCGAGCTCTCTGCGACTTCACTATTCACCCCCAACGACCGATGTTGATACATGAGAGCAAGCTTCTCAGTTCTCAGTTCTGCTAACTGAATCCGATGAGTCCAGACGAGTGGGTGAAGCCGCAGTGGTAGAATCAATATCCTGCATCACACGCATAGCGGCAACGCTTCGGGAATCGGCATATGAAAGTACCATCACTGGTCTACGGCTCCCTTCGCGATCATGGTCATGAAGGACTGCTGGGTTGATACATCCGAGTCGCGTGTCTTAGGTTCGGTGGTGAGTACTAGTAATCTGCGGGTACATACCTCACACCTCACACTGATGGACTGGCATAGCCACCGGATTCTCTCCAGGACCCGTACATTCCACGGCCGCCCGTATTTCATCACAGGTACATGTACAGATCGCACCGATGGTAGGCGAGAAGCGCAGGATCGAAACTAACCTCTTTTTGTTTCTGAACGTACCGAGTCAAGAACATGGCAAATTGGAAGAAGTCGACTGATTCAGAGGTGGAGGCGACCGAGGGAGGAGGTACATCGGTACTTCGCAGGCGACTGCAAGTGGTATAGCTGCGATTTACCGCCAAACATAATTGAGGCGTGATGCATTGATTGATGGGGCATGTGTCGTTTTCTGGGATATATAAAGACGGCGAACCAATGTGTGTCTCCATCCTACTGGACTCCGTTAAACACTGATTCCTCCTCGAAAGTATCATGCAACTGCAACTTCGCGTCTCGGCTTTCATCCCCTTCGCGGTTGTTTTCGTCCTTCCACTCTTGGTCGCTGGGGCTGCCATGAACCTTCCTCGCCACGAGTCAGCTGGCTCCTGTGAAACAGGACCCATACAGTGCTGTAACGCGGTTTTGAAGGTATGTTTTGACACGACGTTGAATGCGGACGACCTTCAAGTTGAGCTCATTTAATTTACATTTGTGATGTGGTTAGGCAGATAGCCCCGAGGCTGCTTTGATTTTAGACCTGGTTGGTATTGTACTGAGTTCTCCGACTGGGGCGATTGGCCGTGAGTGCAAACCCCATTGATATCGTAACTCTCATCATCACCGAACTCCATGATATGGATTTTAGTTGATTGCACCCCCATTTTAGTCGGTGGTAATTCATGTTCGGCAGAACCAGTATGTTGCCAGAGCAATAATGTCGTAAGTACAACGCCGGCATGAATCTTCACCTACTAAACAAACTTCCTCAGGGTGGCCTCATCTCTGTGGGATGCACTCCTGCGATCTTTTAGAGTAGAGCGTACAGCGGATGCTCACCAAGTTGTGTCAAAGGTAGTCGGATTGTAATGTACGCACAAGTTGTTCGAGGGATTCGAGAAAGGGACGTAGTTCTGTTCAATTCTATACACGCCCTAACAAATATATGAGCGAGCTCGAGATCGTATAAAGGTACCACATTTGCATCCACTAAGGCAACGCGAAACAACCACAGACGTAGATCCCTGTTAGGTGCTTGCTAGGAGCAGAGAAAGCGGCCACAGGCGATATCATCATCAAACAATGTCGTCCCTCGGTGGGAGACGCACTGACCTGCGGTCGTCTCGTTCCTCCTTGGTTTCTCCACCGCGTAAATAAGGCCTTATGGTGGTATGATCGAGCGGGATAAGGAGCTCCAGATTCAACCTAGATGAGACCAAGAAATGGGTACCGTCAGTGCTGGGCGCTTTAGGACGGTGCGTGAAGTTTTTAGCCCTTGAGGTGACGGTCATGTTATGAATAATAAGATGGTGAGATGATGAGACGACGAAAAGGTCAAGGTGGTTCCGGAGTCGGTGGCTGAGAATGCCACATGGCGCGAATTTCCTTTCTGAGAGCTGGGGAATCTCGATCACTCCCTCCGACCGTCGACGTCTTTCCAACGCTCAAATTCAACCTACTCAAAAGTTTTGCAAACGATCCCAATGCTCCCCACGCTATGTATCCTGTCACAATGGTTGTAGATCTCATGACGTTCAACTTCGGGTACCCAAGGTCTCTTGCTGATCGTTTCTTATGTGATGTGCTCGTTTGCTGATGACCACATTCTTGAAAGCTTTACACTCCTGCAACACGGTCGTACATTGCAGACGAACTGACGCGTCTGAAAATCCATACAATCATCTCTCCGATTCTCCGATATATCTTCTCCTACTCTTTCCACCCCCATCCGAAATCGTACAGCCGACTTCTGCGTCTGACACACGCTGGGGTTTTCCCGGTTCTGCTTCGACCCCCCACTTTTTCTTTCACTACGACGCTGTCGTCCTCGATTCCCTCGACTCCCTTATCATCTCGCGGCTACCACCTGCCACTCTCATCGACGACATCATTTTACCCGACCCCGACCCCTCCTCCAAGTCGCACACCATTATCCACCTACCCGATTTTCAGTGACCATTGCGTCGCGTTCGCGGTTTGGGATGGACGTGGTAGAGCTCAAGGCGTTCCGGTGCGTGGATACGCACATCAAGACGCGTAGGACGCGTAGAGAGGCTATGTCACGTTCTGGGGTGGACCGTGGACTGATGGATGCTGGAGAAGAGCTGGAGGGTTTGGTTTGCATATGCGATGATGCGTATAGGCAATCTTCACTGGCAAGCTCAAGTTGTGGTCCTGTCCCAGGGTCCCCTCGTCCATCCCCTCTTCCTTAACGGATATTTCGGCGAGCCTTTGGCGGACGCCTTCAGTGACACCAATTTTCCACCCCAAAGAACCGTCCACTCGTGACTCGACTCGGACGCTTAGACCCCAGCGGTTTCCAAGCGGCAGATGTCGTCTCTGCTGCACTAAACGGTATACGTCCGCTTTCATAAACTAGGCTTGATTGTTGCCTTTCAGCGTCCGCAGTGACGATCAAAACACGCACGCTCATCAATGGTAACCTCGAGGCATCCTCCCCACGCTATCGATGGGACTCATTGCTCAGCGCCTAGCACGCAACAGCAATCTGACCAGTGACTAGTGACGACCCAAGTACTGCTCTTTGCAACCTACTACTAACCAGTCTCTATTCCCTACGAATGGTTGGCTCGCGGATGACAAGAAGAGCACGAATCGATTATCTGCTCGCCGCTGCTGCGATGACTTTGAAACAGGCCAAAGGGCCGCTTGCGCCAATCCCTGGACTCGCAGTGGCAGCAGGTGCTCTGTTGAAGTTAATGAAGACGGTCCGGGTACGTGGGGTGGAGGTCGTTGCAGTAGTTTGACAAGTCGCTTACTTCGTCGAAGAAAACCAGATGCCTAGAGCTGTCCGAGAGTCTGAAAGCCCTTGCAACCTTCTTGGAGTCTACGTCAGCCAATGTCCAAGCGCAGATGGAAACCAATCCACTTGTCGATCCCCAAATTGTGTTCGCTAGTTTTCTACGATCAGAGAAATTCCAAGCTCGTGTCAATCAACTCTCCGTGTATGTAACTGTCGGAACTCGCTCATTGATGATACTGATCTCTGTCAAGTGATATCCTGAATATCTTTGAGGACGCACGAAAGACGGGATACAGAAGTCTCCTGTCACCCTTCTTTCAAAGCGGCAGGTATGCAAAAAATCTTCAGTCACTGAACCATGAAGTTCGGCGGGCACAGTCACGTTTTCAGGTATGGTCTTCCCTGTATCTAAAACTTTCTCAGCGTTCATGCTTTTGTCTAGCTCTGGGGAACTGTCAATATTGAAACGGTGATCAACGAAAGCAACGAAGTCATTGCAGAACCAGACTTCGATTTCAACACACAGCCCCCACACAGCCACACCTCTGACCCATCGGAGAACCACAAGTCCTCTGCTTCATCCAGACAAACATCCAATCCTAGCAGCGACCATCATGAGCCACATGCCTCTCCGTCCTTCGAGAATTTCAACTCGGCGCACGATTTTGAAATCAACTCGTTACAGATCAATCAAGTCCGTGGCGATCAACACAGTACGTCCTCCTTTGTAATAAGATCGAAATCACTGATTCATCGTCCGTTGTTATGTTCTCACTATTCAGTCCATAACCACGCTCAAGCCCTGGCCCCTCTCACTATTTTCCCCATCTCCGATCCATATTACAGCTTGAGGAGCTTCCAGTTCACGCAGGGGCCGACCATCCAAGCTTCCTTCCGAGTCGGGTCAACTGTGCGTGAATGGCTGCATGGTCTATCGTTCTCGTCATTTCCAGTGTCCAAAGACACAATTATACTCATCCTGCCGGCGCTCTCCACATTCGCTGCCAATATCGCTTACAGACGGTACGTCGAAGGTCAATCGATGCCTTTGGTCGGTTCGCCAATGAATGGTTGACCGGTGACCTACATATGCCTTTGGACTTTCCCATTTTTATGGATTTCACCCAATGCCGCTGTTTGATGTTTCATCCTCTTACATTTCCTCGGTTTGTATTCTGGATTTTTTTCCGCTACAAGATTGAAGATGTGGTCTGGTTGAGGGGGGAGGTGGGCGCAGTGCGTACCACGGAGGATTTATGACATCTGAGCTTGGTTCTACATATGATCACCCTTTGGTTCTTCTCCGATTGTCACGGCTGGACGTTGATGCATCGGGCACAAAGAAATAGAGCAAATTGCTCCCTTATCTCAGAGAGCTCTTCAGAGACAATATGTAGTCCTCGAACAATCATCATTCAAGAAAAATAACTGACACAAAATTCGTATAAGATAAGGTCTCTCACTCCAACCTAAAGTAGAAAGGACCTAGAATTCACGGTGTCAGCCAAGCTCGACTAACAGATACAGAGCCCACTTACTCGCAGAAGCATCTACAACATCAAACCGAACCAGCTCGCAAGTCAGTTCTCCACACAGACAAACCAAGAACTCAGAAAACTTACAACCCTCCGCGATGACCTTTCCGTTCCTGTCCTTCCTGACAACCTTGTAAGCCCGAATGCTTGGAGCAGATGCTATCGAGTTTTCGCCAATCAGGTCAATCCCTTCGTGCACGGCGTTAATACAAGTAGAACCGTCCTCACCAAAGTTGTGGTTATCATTCCCATCTGTCCAAAGGACCTCGCCTTTGTACGTGTTTCGGATTGCTTCTGGGTATTTGTTCCAGTCTGGATGCGACTACATTTGAGGATGGATTCTAGAAGGGAGGTGAGCCGCTGGGACGTACCGCCGTCGGTGATATTGATGAGCCTTCTCGTGAAGGCGCTGTATGGATTGGAATGGTGATGGTGGTGCCCATGATGATTATGATGATGGTGCGCTTTGATCAATGTACCAAGTCAATCAAACGTTCAGAACGATAGTGAGTAACGGAATACGCACAGTGCGAATCAGGAAAACGCAAAACGATAATTTCAACCGGTAAAATCGCGTCCTTCTTGAATACGACAGTCTCATCATTCTTCAGAGTACCTCTCCCGTGTCCCTTGGAGGTATACCCCTTGACGCCGCTGATCTACATACATCCATCAAAATTTTTAGCGCTACCGAGACCGTCAAGAGTTAAAAGGATGCGTACGGAATCATAACCTGAAGGCGGGTGTGTCACACCTATCATCGGCTTCGTGGCGGTGTATGTCCTCCCGACAGCTACGGCGCAGCGTATGATCACGAGGTTTCGTGAGGTACCGGAATGGACGTTCTTCATGTACTTCTGGTCCGCAGATTCTGTGAATAGCGCATGGAGGTTTGGTAAGCAAAAGACGGTACTATAGGGACGCGGAAGAGCTTGAGACTGACTGGAGGAGGTGGGGGAAACGTAGGCACCGATACCAAACATCGATCCTGGGCCTATGATAGGAAGTGAGAGGTGTAAGTGTTTTGTCATATCATATCATGTATGATGTATGAAGCGCGTCGAGATCTACGTACTCGCTTTCGACGGATCGAGAGTCGCACGCAAGATGTGACAGACACCACACTTGGGAAGATGACAGGCCGTAAGTTTGGTATTATCGTCTCCGATGGTACATTCGCGTTTCGTTCCGTGCCACATGTATTGTTCATTCCCGATGCGATTTCTGCGAACGACGGGGGTCAACTCAATCAGTATGACGACAGCAGAATACAAAATACATCGGGGAAAGAGGTACGTACCGGTACGTATCGTAGTTGTACCAGACCTTATGACCTTGATGGTTGACGTATAAGACATTGACGACAGTGGGTCGGTCCATCTTCGGGTTCGACCAGGTCTCCCAAAATCGTTTCTCGGCTACGTGAAGAAGGATAGTGACTCCTGAGATTGCTGATATGGATATGGATAATGGAATCAAGGAGGGATACTCACCATCTCGATACAACGCGGAGCCGCGAGAAGTGGGGATGAGTGTCTGTGGAATTTGACGGTCATTATTATGGTTTTCGAGGTGTAATTGGGAAGGGCAGGTAGGAACTGACTGCAGGCATTTGTTCTGGGGGAAAGGTTACTGTGAGTTGGATAGCTAGCGGTAGACTTGGACGCCTTTTAACCCAAGCAAGGACTGACTCACATAAACGGAACGCGCAAGTATTCCATTCCATTCCATTCCACCACCAACTAAGCCACTCGTCCCACAGTCCACTGCCTTTCTGCGTGCCAGGCGAACCCTTGAATAAGCACGCAGAACGGACGGTAGCTTTTCCACTTACCTCCACGCAATCCCACGGCAACCCTATCAATCAATCATCTACCATCTACTTGACGCTCAGCCGTTCAGATTCGTATGACGTGACCCAGAGCTGTGAGAGCGAACTCACCATTTTGACCATAGAGAGCCAGTACTAGTCAGCGCAGTTTGTTCAGGAGCACGTTCACTGAGGACGTAAGTACAGCCCTGGCCGTTCGATATCAATATCAATATTGAATATTCAGCGCTAATCACAGCTTGCTTACCAGCCCACGTCGCACGAACACATTGCCAACACGCGTCCGATGTTGATCATCATTTCCGATGCCAACATTGCCTCAGAAGGCAATGATCCTCGTGCAGCCTGATGGCCCCGAGTCCCCTCTATCTGGCTTCAGCAATCGCAGCACTGTCAACGTCAACAACCCACTCGTAAGTCGTTGTTCATTGGCCCCCTCGGAACTATTTTCCCATTCAACGCCCAAATGCCTCAAAATCGAATAGTCTGCGTCGCGTCAGACTCAACAGAGATTGAGTGGAATGGGCAAGAACGGGGCGTATATTTATGATCCCGGAAGCTGCGCTTTCGTACGCGTGATCAACGTATTCCTGTGTTACTTACCAGCGGATATGATCATAAGTACTTATTATCCTTCAGTGGAAGGTGGAAGGCGCGAAGCCAGTGCCACGAACCTGGTCCTGGTTCTGTCATGGTCACTGCACAGTGCATGACACATGTTCGTCTTGAGCGGTCTCGCACTCTTCGTCAGACACGCAGGTTTCGTCATCGCGATGTTGGAGAGCAAAACGAAATTCGGGTGGTGCGACGTGAAGGAGACATTGGTACAGCCGGACGACGGAGACGACCCCGAGAGGAAACACGAGAATCATTATCTTGGTTCTCGTGTAATGTGACGGCCCCGAGTTCAATCGACTTAGCCCCAGCAATCGCAGCACTTGAGTCTTGCGGCCACGCAGCACCGTCAACGTCAACAAGTGACAAGATATGCCTATAGATGCATCAAAATCGAATTGTCTGCGTCATACTCCCAGAGTCCATCGTGAACGGAGCTGAGTCAAGGCTGCGACTCGGAGGACTTTTTGAAGTGACCAGGGGCGATCCAGCGTCCAGCGCGCATCATAGTTCGCTGGACACGCCGGCTGCTGCATGGTAATGGTAATGACTGTACGATATTGTGGAAAAGGTTGGACGTGGGGTGAAGAGTTTGAGGAGGAAACACCCGATTTGTGATTCCGGAGCTGCGCTTTCGTACGCGTGATCGACGTATTCCTGTGCTACCCTACCGGCAGACATTACTATACTGTCCTTCAAGGTCAAGGTCAGCGGGAGGGGCACGAACCTGCCACGGCCATTTTCTCATCTTCAGCTGACAACAGTCTTGTACTCTTCTTCAGACACGCCAGTTCCGTCATCGCGAGGTTGGAGAACAAAACAGAATCCGCGCGGTGCGAGAATCATTCTCTTGGTTGGCGATGAGATGGAGCGCGACGAACGGGATGGAACAACAGAATAACTCACTATTTGCCAATACCTTGGAGTAACTCTGTAGACGGCGGACGCTACCCGCTACCATTCGGGAAACCGTTCTGTTTATTTATGTAAACGAGGTATAAGTACTTAAGTACCCGATCTGCTCTAGAGAAAGAAGCAAGCATACTCACAGGAGATCGGGAAGTGATATAGTACATATATGCCTGTACGTATGGCTGAAGGTTCTCGGTGAATCGTGATGGCCTTGGGGTGGACATGACATACATACTGATCAGGACTCCATCCCCTCCCCATTCGCACATCACACATCACGGCCCACTGACGCTGGACGTGTCTGAAAGCTACACAGCGGGTTAGCGGGGTTGCGTGCTTTACGATTGAAGGCTAGGTGAAAACTCACGAAAAAACGAAAACGATCAAGAACACTATTGGGATGGATGAGCCTTGCCCCCCTCGTCAACAGTGAACATCAGTCGAGTCGAGCTATTGATATTTACTGTTAAATTTAGATTACGCATTTGGAATTTGAATCGTGAGTCATGAGGCGTGACCAAGCTTCCAACCAATTTAAGTGACGTATCGCGCTCATGAACGGTTCTGAAGGAGTTGGAATGGAATGTTTGGTTCACGTATTCAGGAGAGATGCTATGTCGCATTCTCAAGGCTGGGCAACGCGTTCGCATACATGGTCGTCTTGACGGGCATATATGGCACCTGGGACGAGTATCTTGCGGGTGCTTGTGCCAGTGGGAGAGGAGAGGGAGAGAGAAGAGAGATATGAAAACGGAGAGAAGAGGGGCGAGGTTCATGAACGTATGTGTCTGTTGGCATCGCAGAGTGACCACTGACCAGTACCAGGGAGACTGCGCCCAATGTCGCACATCCGCATGGTACATGCACTCATCCGTGTATGATAAGTAGGTGAGAGACCCCAGAGCATCCGAAAGAGGGTGAATATGCCCATGTATGGATAGATGGATAGCCTAAACCTGAGTCCACTTCCGCAACCATCACTGGACCGTCCACCATAGAGTACGACGGACGCAGATAAAAGGCCCCAGAGCATCCGATAGAGCGTACACCCTCCACTTCCACAATTATTTGCTGGACCGTCCACCACAGAATGCGACGCCCATTGTCATTACAAAGCCCCCAAGCGTCCGCCGTCGAGTGAATGGTTCTGCTGCGAGTGACAAGCCGTGTCGGGTAGATAGTGGAACCCGTGGAACCCAGAAGCAGACGTCCAGGCCTGATGACAAGGTCAAAATATGTGGGGACACCCTTGGTTGGCTCCAAGTTTCGGTCGCTGTTTGTCGTGCTATGACTTCGACGGAAAGAGGCGTTTACGGAGTCGAACAATTGCAAAGGGAGATCTGGTATCTCAAAAGTCTGGACGAAGATACAGAGATTAGATTGAGACGGCGAGAAGGTGAGATGGTGTCACGGAACGGTTCCTTTCTCGGATTAGCGCCTCTTAGCGCTTGTACCTTACAGCTCACTCGTTAGCATTTACACTCTTTATGGCCAACTCATAGTTCACTCCTTAGTCTCTTCTATAGCCGACAGGATTCATGATAGTTAGAGTATTTAAGATGTAGTTCTACGGTACTTGTAGATCATCGTTGCTTGAATAGACGACTTACCCCTGTCATCTACTCGTGCGACTTTCTCTTGTGACTTGACAGTTCCTTTTCGGAACCCTCAGTGTTACAGATGGTGGGCAACGTCATTCAAGTTGAACCGGCCCGGAGCTGGTGGGCCGATGGGCCGGTGACTGCCAGATTCCGACTTTCTCCAAACCTCCCAGAAAATCCATCATCGAATTGCCCTCCATCTCTCCCAGTCGATCAGATGTTCTCAAGGTTCCTGGCTCGTCAATCGCTTGCACGCTTCCCGGGGTACGTTCTAACTTCTTATGACCGTCCATCCCGCCCACATACTTAGCCTACATATGCCAGTCTCTAGCTTTGGCTCAGTCCCCTTTCGACCCCAATTCTACCTATCACCACAGCTCCTTCGTGGTCGTCTCTTCTTCTACATGATCATCCGTTTCAAACGCGCATAACAGCTACATGAGTTGAGGCAAGGTCCAACTCAGCAAGCACAACGACCCAAGCTCTCCCATGCCTTCTCGCTGAGGTTTCGCGGTCCAACCGTCCTACTTCGAGTCCCCACCTGTGCTTTCCTCCTTTCCCCAGACTGCACCACTCGGTCCTCATACAACGTGTCGTCTTCGATTCCTTCGACTCCCTCTTCAAGCTTCAAGCTTCAACTCGGATTCGTCACGTAAACATCTTCACTCCATCCATTACGCGGACACCACGTACTTATCACATCGCCGACGCTTTCATCCGACCTATTTCGCGTGCAGCAGAGCATCACAATCCACCGACCCCGCTACCGAACATTTGGTCGCTTCCTGCTCAAACGACGCGTCGCGTACGCGTTTTAGGATTGGTACGATAGACCTCGCGGCGTCCTGGTTCGCGGACACGCATATACGCCACAAGACACGTAGGACACGTATAGACGGAGAGAGGAGGGCTCTGTCGCGTTCGGGGATGGACCGTGGGCTGAATGGATGCTGGCAAAGAGCTGGAGCGTTCGGTTTGAAATTGCACGCCCGCACCCGTAGAAGCTTGGCTCCACCTTGTCGCATGATCGGACTGCCGGAGGAGTAGGGTGGACCTGGCAGTGTATGTGTATGGAACCTGGGACGATGTGTATGTGGCAGTGGGAGCGATGGGGAACGACAAGACGAAGGGAGAAGAGAAGAGAAATCGTCGATGAGATGGATAATGGATATGAACATGGATACGAGAAGGGAGCTGAAAGGCATTGAAGGGAGAAGGGCTGGCCCGACGATCTTTTTTGCTGCTTCCTTTCATAGCTCCTTCCTCCCCACATTTTCCCTGCCCTGTCGTCTACACTCACCTCCCTTGGCCATCTACGCTACGGACGAGTCGCATCCAAGGCCTGAGTTGGAGACGAGAAGAGAAGAGAAGTGGTCAGACACCCCCAATCGATTTTCAAAGCCTCTCCCGCCAGTCACACTCAGCCTCCCTTGCTAGGACCAGCCATCACATCATCGTAGTAGTATCGCACGCATACACGCACACTCTCAGGGCGATCGACAGAGATCCATTGATCCCAGCAGCCGTCTTTGACACTGTCCAGTGTCCGCTAGTACGGATGGGTATGAAGTTACTGTCCCTGCATGTAGGGAGGCAACAGGATTTCAGGCGTTACACAGAAAGTTGTAGAAAGCTAGGCGACAGGGGCATCGTTACACGTTACCGTTGCTTAAATTGGCAACACTTCGTCCTTAGTTGAAAATGTCGGACACTAAAGTTTTCGCACTTTGAACTCAAAATTTACAAAATACACAGTGGACTCATTTTGATACACAGAACATACTACTCTACTACCCAGCATGACAAAAAAGAGCCAGCCGCGATGCCCTGGTGCTCCACAGGAGCTAATCTCGCGCATTAATCACCTTCAACAACTTCTCCGAAATTTACCAGCCAGTCTTCCGCTCAATCCGGTCCAGACACGGTACCAATTTTTTATTGACGATGATGAACGATCCGAATATGGCCCACTCGGAGCACTCTCCCGCTGCTTCGAGACGTGTTTCGAGACATTTAAGTCTCAAGGGCATTCCATCGTGTTCACTGAACGTGGGCAACGCCTGGACAACGAGCTCATCCAGTTCATGAAGACCTCTGTCAAGGACATGTCGGAAGCTGACAGAAGTGTCTTCCAGGATGCGTGGCTTGAGAGACTGATACAGACAGCGATGCGGCACGGAGCGACGGCGAAAAAGCGAAAACGCGCGGCGACAACTTCTGGTAGCGGCAACACTACTGTCAACCATGATTCACGGGTCTCATCGGACGCACCATTGGACGTGGACTCGGGCTCAGACTCGGAGCCTCTCTTACTCTCGGCTACAGCCCACAAGCCTGGAGCCACCTCGTCACCAAAAACGGTCATATCACGGACTCCGAAGGCTCTGAAGCAGACTTCGTTAGCTGGGATTTTCAAACCAATTACAGCATATTCGCTCGAAGAGTTGAAACTTCAAAAGGAACGGGAGGACATCAAAAGGAAGGCCGAACAGAAGAAGGTGGCCAAACGAGAGCGGAAGAAGGCGATTGAAAAAGAAGAACATCAGAAGAAACTCCTGCGCGACCGTGTTCAGGCCTTTCGTGCACGGAAGAAGGCTAAACTCACCGAAAATTCCAAGGACTCGAGGGCGCCGAAAAACAAGAGAGACGCCAACAAGGTGCTCATCGCTGGCTTGTCTCAGGCATCCTCCATATCAGCCAACGAAATCATACAAGTATCACGGCCAGAAAAAGAGTGGCGTACCCTTCGGAGTGGAAAGCTTGGTGGAACCGTTCAGATGAAACCCAAACGCACCAACTGGTTCCACCCGTTCCTGTGGGTTCCAATAGATCTTGCGATGAACCGAGCGGACTGGAGTTCTTCGGGCGCGGTCAAGCTCTTGCAGCGAGAGCAGCCAGAGCTGTTTCAACGAATTTACCGAGGGACCATCCACAAATGGAAGGAAGACGGCGAAAACGCGTGGTCGGCACGCACACTTGCAAAGATCAAGCTGCGGCATGAACTGACAGGGTCTGGACGGACAGGAGTCCTCGCCGCTCATCCAGGAATCATTTCAGAGATCAAGAAAGCACTCCAGAGTCTTCGAACCTCAAGCCTCCCCGTAAACGTTATCATTGGGCGGTCAATCATGGTGCCGATAATAAAACAGATGAACCCCTCACTTTTGTCACCAACATTCCAATGCTCCGAGCGCTTTGTCCGATCCTTCTTTCAAAGTGTTATGGGTTGGACTCCCCGACAGGCAACTCGAGCAGCTGCACACATCCCCACAGACGCAGCTGAGGTTTGTGAAAGGGCATTCTTTCGCTTGGTCTACGCGATTAAGTGGGAGGACATCCCTCTTGACCTGGTCATAAATGCAGATCAGATGGGAATGTATGTTCTCCCAAGTAATTCTCGCACCTTTCATGACAAGGGAGCCGACCAAGTTGATGTCCATGGCAAACAAGAAAAGCGCGCGTACACATTGATGGTGTCGAGCACGCCTTCAGGCTTGGCACTTCCCTTCCAGCAGGTATGGAGTGGGAAGACACCCGCATCACTTCCCAGCGACCTTGCCCCTGGCAAGGCACAAGCGGATTCGCTCGGAATCAAATTCCATGTTGCTGCGAGCCCGACAAGCCCCCGAAGTCATTTTAGCACGCTCAAAACAATGAAGGAATGGGTAACGGAGGTCATCATTCCTCATCGGAAGTCCATTATCGAACGCGACAAGCTCCCCAGTACTCAAAAAATAATCCTTTATATTGATTGTTATGCAGTTCATCTGGGGGAGCCTTTTCGCACTTGGGTTCACCATACGCACCCCTTTATCATCTTGATTTACGTTCCAGCAAACTGTACGGGAATTTTCCAACCAGCTGATGTCGCCCTTCAGCGTCCTATCAAACACATCCTCAAACAAGCCTTATTCCGCTACTTAGTCACCATTCATCAACGACAGATCGCTTCCGGGCTTGATGCCTCGGAAGTATCTATTACCACATCTCTCCCCAAGCTCCGAGACACTTCGGTTCAAGGGCTAGTCAATGCCCACACCTTTCTTACAAGTCCTGATGGACGGGACTTGATCAAATTGGTGCGTAAAAGTACACTGTGTATCCATATATTAAGCATACTAACAAGGAATGATTCAAGGCATGGCGAAAATCTACCGCAAAGGCCTGGTGTCTTTCAGCCGAGTGTCTGACAAGCCGCGCAGCAAAAGAAGCGTTGAAGGAGTATCTGAAGAAGGATACCACATTGCGCGAAGAGATAGAGGGTCGAACAGGCTCTGTCAATGGCCTCGAAGCTGAAGTCAACTCCGTTGATGAAGAGTGTCCCGACGCCGATGATGACATGGATCCTGTCGCTAATGATGACTCTGACATCCCCCTCCATAGCGTGATCAAGAATATTGTGGGAAGACCTCTTGGACGGCACAACAGCGCGGCTCCATTCACTGTAAGCAAGGCCGAGGACAATGGGGATGGGCTCATGGCCGGAAATGATGATGAAGATGTTTGGCAATTCACGGACGACGGTCGGCGTTGGGTGGACTCTGGAGAGCTACCAGAGACGGATGATGATTCTGACAGTGATTCGGAGTAGTAAAAGGGTTTGCTACATTTTTTGGACTTTTTTTTTTGATTTTCTTGGACTTTTTTGTGACTACAAGATGTAACTATTTTTACTAGCAACGACCCCAGCGTTACCCGTTACCGCGACCCATTTTGGCGACGCAACCACCTATCCGTTACGCGTTACCGTTGCCTCCCTACATGCAGGGACAGTACGTCCAAGCGTCGACTCAATTGGCCGCTTATCGACACGTTGGATCGATTCCCGTGATCCCGAACTCGCAGCTCCCACGCTCCCATCCTTATTCCATGCCAATTCTAAGCTCTCCCTTCGACGTTGATGTAGGAGGGGCTTGATGGGAGGTCTGTTGACCCCCTTCTATACGAGGAGGAATTGGCACACAATTGGCACAGGGAATCCGGATGGGGCGTCTGTCTCGTCAACGTCAATGTTGATGCAACTCAACCGACGTTCTGGTCCGGGTGCGCTTCCAAGATGCTTATGCTGTATGAATCTCCCTGTAGTTCTCCCCTCCGTCGCAATTACACCTCCACCTGGATTTAAAGACCTTGTTTCCCCTTTTCGACGGGTTCAACCTAAATTTAGTGGCCGAAAGTTGGAACTTGTCTCAAGGTCAACGTTTGGGTTCAAGACGTGTGCGTGTGATTCCTCCCTCTCATATATGGGTTCGCATCACTCACTCCTGGTGCGCTCTCGCGCTGCTGTCCACCTCAGTTGAGGCCGAAATTCAATTTCAAGTCTCATCCTTCTTCTCCGCGTCGTCTTCAGCTTCAAGCTTAAAGTTTCTCCCTGCCAACTTCCATAGAATGTGATAGCAATTATTGTCAGCACCAACCACAGTGATCATATTCACCATCAGGCGTTCATTTTACTTTGTCTTTAGCGCATATCTCCCTCTCCCTTTCTCTCATGCACATCGATACCACCATCACACCCGACCCTTCCGTGGACACACCATCCCCCTCACCAACCAAGTCTTCCCAGGTTTGCCCAAGGAATCATGCCACTGAACACTGAGCCTGCTCAAAATCAAAATCAAAAGATGTGTCGTGGTCTGGAATGAATGGACTCGGTTTGTGATGGAGCTGGAACATTCCACTTGCATAAGCACTCATGGAGAGAGGGAGATGAGATGGACTGTGGATCAATGAGCGCATTTGTTTTGGATAGTCGTGGATTATCCAGGGTCTATCAGGCGTGACTTTCCCCTTTCCCCCTCCTATGTCTCCTTCTCTTGCTTTGTTCATACACTATATATTCCATTTACGCAGCTTATTTACTCTTCGCCTCTCTCTTACGGACACGCTCGATAGGTACGCCACTTAGTGTACTCACCAGCTCTCTTAGCCTCTCTCTTACGGACACGCTCGATACCTTCGAGCTTTTCTTTCAGAACGTTGCGAGCGACATCCAATACAAAGAAACAATCCCGCCAGCGCGACGCTACCGGCAGATTCGTTTCTCAAAGACAACCTGAGTCCACACCAAGAGACGAGCCCAACAACCTCTTCACGATGACTACCCCCGACATCCAAAGTCTTTCATCCTTTCCTGAACCCGCGGTCCAACCGGCTATGGACCCAAACTTCAGCCTTCTCGCCTCGAAGATGGATACAATGACAGATAATTTCGACAAGCTTATCGTCACGCTTTCAGGCCTCTCATCTATGGGCAAGAGTTTAACAAACTCTTCTCAACCATCCAACCCCCCACCTTCTCTCCCTCAACCAGCTGGTCCGGCACAAGCGCTACCGCAAGCCTCCTCTTCCCCCTCCCCAATCCTTCCGCTTAACGCGCCACCACCAGCGGGACACGCGCCAGTGGCACCAGTGGCTCAAGCGTCTACCCCCTTTGTCCCCCCTTCCTCGAACAACTCCGCGTCCGGTACGTCGTCCATTCTCAAATTATTCCCCGAAGTGGATGTGGCGGTTCTACAAGCCGTCATCCAGCATGAGTTGAGGCCGCAGCACCTTTACAAGTTAATTGCAAACACGTCCCTCAAGCAGCCTTCCCCAAATCTCATGCACGTCACCACTGAAGGTTTCACTGTCGCCGATCCCATACCCACGCGCGAGCTCCCTACGTTCGCTACCTTTATGAAGGCCCTAAACATCTACTTCAGCATCCTCGTTACGTATATTGGCCAAACTACCACGGACCCCCTCCTTGTTACCCACGTCGCATACGGCTCATTTTTCTATATGCAAAATCTCCATAACTACATCAGCACCTACTCCTACCATACTGTTCTCCACTTCCACATGCTCTTTCACGCGTGTCGCATACGGGAAATGGTCCTCGGGGATTACTCTGGCTGGTCGCGCTCGGATGGCGAGCTCGTCATCAATGTCCTACAAGCTTCGCTGACAACAGCCGTAAGCGCGATGATGAAGGGAAATTCATTCGGTCGCACAAAGACAACTCCATCTGCAAAGAGAGAAGAAGTCTGCAACCTCTTCGGAGAAGGGAAATGTGTTTCACCCTGCAGGTACAAGCGAGCCCACCGATGTGCCACTTGCGGCTCCGATGCTCACGGGGCTAAGGCATGCACACAAACGAACGTGTCTACCTGAGATCCTGGCAGGACGAGGGCACCTAGTATGTCTCAGTCCGTCCCTCGTCCTTGCCCGAAGGACGCTGCAGCCGCCATCACCCCTTTCTCTCCTCCTCCTCCTCCTCAAATTTCGTCGTATTACTATCCCCTCCCACACGAGCGCATGTTCCCCCCCTGGTGCCTGCCTCCGGAACGTCCCAACTCGGACCCACGCTGCAACCACGCACCCTATGCCGTTGCCCCTAACACCCCTAAGGTGTCATCAACCCTCAACAAGCACGCTTGGGCGTACTTCCTCGCAGGCTACCCTAATACAGACTTTGTACAGTCGATCCTACACATAATAGATTACGGTGCTTCTATCGGATTCACGGGTGATCGCTATACACAGGATTGTACCAATCTTAAGTCAGCCTTGGAACATCCCGACGTCATCAACGCAGACATCGACACACTCACTGCCAGCAAGCGAATCTGCGGCCCCTTTCAGGAGCCCCCCTTTCCATCCTTTCGAGCATCACCCCTTGGTACTGTGTCTCGCAAACGGAGTCCCCAAAAATATCGGGTTATCAACCACCTCTCATGGCCCGCTGGTTCATCAGTTAACGACGCAATCCCAGATTCGGAGGCTCGCATCAACTATGAATCAGTCTCGAGCGCTATTGACACTATCTGCAAGCTGGGCCCCGGCTCACTTCTCGCCAAGCTCGATCTCAAAGACACCTTTCGTCACATCCCCATCTGTGTTAGAGACCAACCACTCATTGGCTGCAAATGGAACGGGAAGCTCTACTACTATCTTGTTCTCATCTTTGGTCTGCGCTCTGCTCCTTACATATTCAACTTATTCGCCGAAGCCTTGCACTGGATTATACAACGGCATATCCCTGCGTCACTCAAGCACTACCTTGCATCAGGAAAAACTTATTTTGGCAAAATCCAACTTAAGTCCTTAAAATCTTTTGGTCATAATATATAGAAATTTGAAAGAATACCAGAGCATATAGAGCAAAAATAATCGTCAAAGTCTATCAAAAGTTTGATTTCTACCAAATTGATTTCTTTTATTTGCTTCCTTAGCCTTCCAAAGAACAAGACTACCCCAATACTTTTTGTCAAAATGCTTCTTCCAACTCCCACTAGCTTTAGCCAAAGTATACTTTGATAATGTGGACTTTGGTTAGCTTTATTAGCTTTCATACTTAGTGTTTGTTTGTTTGTATACTTTTGAGCGCTCTCAGAGGCTTTCACACCTTTCACAGTGACTATTTGTTTGTATCATTGCTTTCACACGATTTCAGAAGAACATACTATATATGTCTCAGCTTTAGCTGGCTTTTGTAGCTTTTGTAGCTTTTGTGGCCTTTCACACAGTCTGTCATCATACAAAATTTTATTAGCCTTCTTGCTTATAAGTTATCCAACAATATATAAATATAATTTAGAAATACAAGATGTGAAGAAAATTCTTTGGTGTTGAGACGATTCAAGCATTATAGGGGCGTGGGAATTTTTTGCTCATCGTTACCCATATTCTCGCCCTCAACTCCCCTATCAAAGGCTACCGCTGCAATCGAATGGATACAAGGTCTCGGGAACCATCTGGGACTAACCTTTCAGCACGAGAAAACCGTCTGGCCCACCACATCTCTTGAATTCCTAGGCATCGAACTTGATACAGTAAAAATGGAAGCTCGACTCCCCAGAGATAAGCTCTCCTACCTGAACAATCTCCTTCACGCCTGGTCTACGAGACGCTCCTGCTCTACCCCTGATCTTCAGGAGCTCATTGGCTACTTACAATTTTGCTCGCAAGTCATCCCTTATTCTCGAATCTTCATCCGCCGCCTCATCGACTTCTTAAGCACTTTTCACTCTCAATTCTCAGTTAGACGAATTCCTAATGCAGCTAAACGAGACTTACACTGGTGGTTGAGCTACGCATCCTCCTGGAATGGTATCTCAATCATGCAAGCACGGCCGTCCACTACATCTCACGTTTACACCGACGCCAGCGGAACAAAGGGGCTAGGAGGTCACTTCAACTTGGAATGGTTTTCAACACGCATTCCCCGCCGGTTTCGCAAATGTCACATCAACTTCAAGGAACTCTATGCTGTACTTCAAGCAATCCTGCATTGGGGACACCACTGGACTGGCCACCACGTCGTCTTCCACATTGACAACACCACAGCTTTTTATGCTCTCAAGGAGCACTCAACAAAAGCACCTGAACTCGCATCGGTGCTGCGCCTCATACTCATGCTTTCCGCTTCGCTGAACTTCTCTTTTTCTTCTTCTTGGCTTTCTTCATCTGATAACGCGATCGCTGACGCTGCTTCTCGTTTCCAATATGCTCGCATGTTTAATCTTGAACCGCAACTCAACAAACAGAGCTCCTCACCCAACCGCCGGCTAGTTGGTATCAAGTCCACGCTTCAATGTCCAAGCTCGCCGCGTTCTACTTATGGCACGGAATCGCATCAAGCACCCGCTCGACCTACAACCACCTTAGGCTGCCGGGTTTAG